>VZTD01005475.1:588501-661740 GCA_013397725.1 Rhagologus leucostigma | reverse complement strand
GCAGGGTACGCTGCACTGCGGGCGGCGGCCGGCGGCGACAGCACGGGCCATGACGGCGGCGGCTTCCCTGCTCCTCCTCAGCCCGGCTTCAGAGCGCTGTGGGCGGTTGCTGCTTTTGCTGCTGCTTCCCCTGGCGCCCAAGGCACATAGGACTCGCCCGTCCGGCTGAAGTCTCCCGCCGGGCCCCCCTCCCCGTTCCTGCCGATCAGTCCCTTTGTCCCCGCTGCTGCCTCCGCTGCGTGCCGGGCTCCCGCCGCTGCGCTCTGTGCGTGCGCCAAAGCCGCGCAGCCGCCCGTGCCCGTCGCCGCCCCACGCTGCGGAGCGGCCGTAAGCGCCGTCTGTGAATATCCGTCCGAAGAACCCGGCGCGCCCGCGAGCCCCCGGCCCGAGGCCGACACGGAAACGCCCGAGCCTTCTCGGGGCCAATCCCGAGGCCGTTACGGGAATGCCTGTAACTGGCCGGAACCAATCACGGAACCATCGCGGGCGCGACCGATTCTCCCCGAAGTGAAGCGGAGACCCAATCGGAGGACGCCGCCGCCGCCCTAGCAGCGCGGTCGGGCGGCCAATGGGAAGGAAGGCTCTCTTCCGGCCATCGCCGGGCCAACCCGACTGGAGCCGAGGAGGGAGAGCCAATCAAGGGGCGCGCTGCCTCCGTCACCCAGCCCTGGGACGCCTTCAAGCCGCAGCCCGAGGCGGAGAGCGGCCGCGGGCTGCGATTGGCTGGCGGCGATGAGGCTGCCTGGCGGGGACCAATCGCGAGGCGCGGGGCCACGGGCGCGCCCGCTCCCGACGGGGCACGGTCGCTCACCTCTGTGGGGGCAGGGGGAGGGCAGCGCATGCGCAGCGCGGCCGGGCACCGCCCCTCGGGCGCGCCCCCGCGGCCCGTCCCGCCGGGAGTGTGCTTGGGGCAGCGCGGAAGGAAGCACGGAATTGCGGGATTTGTGCCTAAAACCCGTCAGGCGCACAGGTGCTGCGGTTCTGCTTCACTGAACCGTGAAAGACATGGCGCTGACGCGTACAGTGCTGTTATAGAATCATAGAGTGGTTTGAGTTGGAACGGATCTTAAAGACTCTTCAGTTCCCACCCCTCTGCCACGGACAGGGACGCCTTCCACTAGACCAGGTTGCTCCAAGCCCATCCAACCTGGCCTTGAACATTTCCAGGGATGGGCCATCCACAACTTCTCTGGGTAGCCTGTTCCAGTGTCTCACCCCCCTCATGGTAAAGAATTTCTTCCTAATATCTAATCTAACCCTACCCTCTTTCATATTGAAGCTGTTCCCCTTTGCCTGGTCAGTACAGGGTCTTGTAAACAGTCCCTCTCCAACTTTCTGGCAGGAGACAGGAGGCAGGAGCAGTCGTGGATGTGGTTCATGAAGCGATGCTGAGCCCATTCTGCACAAACTGGGCCAAGCAGGGGAAAGAAGATCAAGGCTCTCATAGAAAGTCCTCCCAGTTCAGCTGTTAACAGCAAGGCTTCCTCACAGGAAACACAGTTTGTATTAAGGCACTAAACACCCTCATAGTTAGGTCCCACTGCCACCACAGATAGATTGAGCTTAGCCCTGGCCAGAGTTCCAGGTACCGTTCTGGAAGAACTTGTCCTTCTTCAGGGCTCTGGAGCATCCCTGCGGGCAGCGGCTCCCAGCCCTGGCAAAGCTGGTGCTGGAGCACTGCTGCCTGCTGTGACCTCAGTGAAATTGCTCGGCAGACATCAGCAAAAACTGAGCACCGCTTGCTTATGCCATTAAAAAAAAGAAGTGCTCTTGCCAGAATAGTTTATACCACAAACAAAATAACTTGGTCTAGCAGAAACATATTTTGTCAGTGTTAGAGACTAACTAAGAGCTGCTGTTTTCTTTTCAAGGCATCAAAATATTGCCAGATTTACTTTTTTTCCAGCCCTGTTCTGAACACCATTGCTATGTGACCAAACAAAGACCTGGCCAAAGGCAGCTAAAATTTATCCTTTACAAGAGCTGTTTTCCAAAGCAAAAAACAAACCCAGTCTCTCAAAATGGTTCTGTTCAGCACTTTGCTCGCCCCAGGGTGCTTGGCTTGCTGGAAGCCTTTTTTAACGATAGCCTGATAAATTATGATATGATAAATTAACCTACTACAAAGGCTGTGGGACTGTTTAACGTTTGATTCTTCAGGATCTACCTGTGCACCTGGGAACCTGACAGGTGAGAGTGGTGTGCCCTAGCAAGGGCTAAAAGAGACACTGAACTCACAGCATAGGAGTGGTACTGCAGCCACCCCAAGCCACCCTACCGTACTCATTGTTCCAGCCCCCCTCTGAGACACTGCAGTGTCAAATGTTGCTTAGTTGCAGCTTCAATAAGCTGCCAACAGTGAAAATGACATTTTCTCTCCTGTTTGGTAGAGCTGTTGTCAAAAATTAGGGTTACAGATTGGGTTTGCTCTCTGAAGAGCATTCTTACGTAAAACGACAAAGTAAATATGCCACCAGGCAGTGGCCAGCTCTCTTCTACCTGAAATGTACCACCAGGCATTCCAGTCATTATTTTTTCTGGCTTTGGGCATCAAAATGCTAACACAAATCACATTTTCTTATTTTCTGACAAAGTTCTTTCAAACGACTACATAGACAGAAGAACTGACTTAGGAGAGACAGCCGAGCTTTGTTTCTTGAAAAAGTTGGCAATCTGAAAAATAGCAGGTGGGGGAGGGTGAGCTCTTTGCTTTTCAGCATTTGCTGTTACTCATGATAGTGGTAAATAGAAATCAGACCAATGCATAATTTATACTGATGGTGCCCATTTTGATAAATGTCTCTTAAAGCTTTGTCATGAGTCTACAACCTGATAATAGAAATGGGAAATCAACTTCATTCACTTACAGAGAACAAGTTACTTCATGAAAATAACTTTTTGCTTCTCCTCCTTTATCTGGTATAGCCATTCTCTAAAATCACCCTGTTTCCTCTTCAATACCAGAGTAATCTGTATCAAAACCACAACTTGGTTGCTACTAATAACACTTTTCTGAATACCAAGCCTATCCATCCACGGATGGAATGCATATTACAAAAATCGCATCTGCAGTATTTCATATTTGGCAATCTTGCACATATTTCCAAGTAATAATTAAGCAACCAAGTCTCCAAAGCCTGTCCATTCAAGTCGTAGCATCTTCTCATCCACCAGGAAACCACAAGTGTGTTTTATAGGAAGATTGTGATGTATTTGAGAGGATGGAAAAGTATAAAGCACCTCCAATTTCTGTTAGTCTTTTAATAGATTCTTTCCTTAGCTAAGACTACTCTCGGAAAAACCCTAAACACACACAATAAGGGCATCTATTAAGCTTTCATCCCTAATTTCAAAAATGGACTGACAATTAAAACCATTTGTGAGAGTCATGAGTGAGCTAGTTGCTTTTTTAGACTGAAAGATTCTCTTTTGACAACTTTGCAAAGTCCATATTTATTTTTGGCCCCTTGGCTGATGAAATGACCTCTCTTTAGAATCTGCAAATATAAATAGAATTGACGTTTTAATGATCAGTTTTTACAAGCTATTATAATCCAGCATCTCCAGCATTAATATTGTTCCAAGTCTGGATGCACGGGGCAGTTTTACAGCTGCCGTGTCTCTGTAATGTACAAGTTCCCAGGGAGGTTGCATGAGCACAGGAGGTGTCCGAGAGAAATTACTAAGGTGTTATCTCTCTCAAATGCCATAAGGTGGCAGTGAATTGGAAAATTGGTACAAGTTCTGGGTAGAACAAAGCTCTATGGAGCTCAGGAGAAGAGTAGGGGAGGGGTTTTGTTTGCTTGTTTAGGGGTTTTCATTTGTCTGTTTGCATTTCATATATCAACCATAAACTTCAGTCATTCTAATCAGACACTGAGTAGGCCTGCTCCAACATGAACCAGTAGACATACTCCTGCACAGGGAACTCCTGCTTTTTTCTTTCTCTATTGCTTCCTTTTCAAGTGATCAGCAGGAAGATTTTCTGTTTGCTTACCTTGCAGCTCTTTCTGGGTCATTCCACCAGAAGGCATGGTGCGAAGGCTACCTCTGCTAGTCTGATAAGGGTGCAATCATTCAAGGCTGTTTTTGAACCTTGCTATGCCAGAGAATCTAAATTATGGTAATGGATCTACCAGTCTTGTATCTAACTCCTTAATACTGCCAAGGCAATTATCCAGAGAACAGTTTAGTGAGACATTGTAATGGCTTGTCTCTTGTTTGATTGGCATGGGCAAACTCAATAGTTATGGTTGAACTTTAACTTTGCTTTTTTTTTTCACTGGAAAATCAGAGATTGTAACAGTAACAAATTTACTGACTGCCCAGGCATTAATGATTAAACAATAAATCCTGAAAAGTGGTTTTGATTTTTGTCCCAGAACAAAACCCAAAGGAATCTATGTTTAGAACATACCAGTCGCATTCATGTTTCTGAGCAGGACACAAGTTTTTAATCCTGAGAACCTACTATTTTGCAATCACTTCCTGTCACAAAATATGTCATCAGCAACAATTGCTTCAGAGGACAGCTGATGTTTTGCTGATCTGGATGTGCGTGGGTGCACCTAGGCCTTGCAAGACTCCAGGTAAGCTTGCCAGAACCAATAAAACCAAGTGGTCCAAATAGTTCAATGTAACAGAAGCTACAGACAACTTCCGTAATCCAAATTTGCAGTGGAGTGGAATGAGCAGAGACACCAAATACAGGTTCATGGCAATATGGCAACATGTGGAAAATATCAGTGACTCAGTAAGCAGGCAGATGCATCCTTCTGTGGAATTAAGTCCTCCCTGCTGATGTTCTGCACAGGTTTAAGGTTGGTTTTATCTACTGGCTCTTGACAAAAGCATCAGGTTTCCCATCATGCCAGGAGAACATCTTGTTCAGTTGGGCAGTTGCCTTTGCCCCAGCATTTGTCTGACCACACTGTCTTCACAAATAACCCTGGAAAACAACGGTGTCCAGAGCCAGAGAAGCTCTGTCAGTTTAATGAGCTTTTGACAGGTCTTCCAGATACTTTTTTTCTGGAAAGCAAAATCTATGCTCATTTCCTCAGGAATCTGGAAGGGTTCAATCTAGAAAAAATTTTGGTCTCTTCTGCGTGTATCATCTCACTCACATCAGATTCAGTCAAGCAGCCCAAAACTGACATCCATTTGCTCTCTCTGTACTACAGTATTGGTGGAAGGCCCCGTGAATGTCCCATGCTCACTATTTCCCTGCCTCCCCAGTCAACTTCCAAACTGGCTGTTGAGGAGACTTTCCAAGTAAAGAGAGTTAAAGTCAGCCCGATTCCTGAGGCCTTCAGATCTTTTGAGAAAATCTTGGAGGGACAGACAGCCTTAACTACAGCCCCAGGACTAGGCCTACACTTTAGCTGGACCTTGCTAGACATACAGGAGAGGCATGTACAGGGGAGAAGAGCCAGGCTGGGTTTCCAAGTCATCACAGTGACCTAGAAGTTGTACGGGGAGCCAGGCACAACAGCCAACAAAGGAGATTTTTCTCTCCTTCCTCCTTCAGACAGCTGGGGGATGTTGCACCAGGGTGATGAGGTTTATTGTGCCTTCTCACAAACACAGGAAGAGGATTCGCTAGTTCCTATTGGAATAGTTTTTGGAAAGAAAGCATTGCACATGGTGCAAGGTGCCAGCAGGAGAAAAGGCTGTTGAGAATAGACGTCTACATCACCAAAGAAGCAAAGAAAGTAGCAATATGCCTGGTGAAGCCTGCCTGGGATGCTGTCCTTGCTGGAAGGGCTCCCTGCAGAATGAAATTACCGTCCTTAACTGCAGTGAAATGCTCATCCAGCTCTTGCTGTTGCAGCTGTTTTTACCCTGGCTGAAAATAACTGAACGGGTACAGGTCTCCCCAGGACAGCCAGCCCTGTGAGGGAGAAAGAGGGCAATAGTGCTTGGTGGGCTAGAGCCATTCTTGATATCCACAAGGCAAATCGTGCTATAGTATGTCTGCAGAGAGGAATGATTGCTCTGCAATACACAACACATAGCAAAATGGTTGAATAGAGCCATCAAATCTTGGTCGTTCTACAAACATCCGCTACATCAGCGACCTTGCACTGTTACATGTCTCACCGATGAACTGGGGTCTCTAGTTTGCAGCCCCAAATTAAAAGTGGTGATTCTCTTCAGAACCTGGGAGAAAATGCACAGCTAATTATGAAGTGGCCAAAAATGTAACAGTATTTTCATTTAGTTCATTGAGTTTTTGCCAAGCACTCTAATTGATTTAATGATCCCTGTCCCCAACTGCTCACTAATCACCATCGCACACTACTTCCTTCATCTTTGGCTGGCAAATGGTTACTAATTGTTGCTGCATCTTGCATTGTACATCTGGTGTTGACAGCTGTCCTTGCCCTGAGATGGAGAGACAGCTGTTTTTAAATGGAGAGCTCTCTCTCAAATCTCTAAAACATCTGGGAAAATATGGCACTGAAACTGAGCTATCAACTATAAAAAGTTAACAAATACGTAGACAGGCTAGAGGGTCTGCAAAGACAAAACTTAAAAGTAGGCACAGGAGTCAGAACAGAGAAGACTTTCTGCTGTGTCTTCAAAACACGAGTCCAAGGTGTTGCCCATAAAACATGCCTCTTTCCCCTAATTCCCTGTAGACTGCTTGACATTGTAAAATCTTTTACACTCTGCACACCTCCTAATTTGATCAGGCTAACAAGCCATGTTGCTTTTGCTGCAGCCTATTAGACATAATTCAAAAGTCTTTCTAAAAGGCAGGATTCAGGATCAGGCAGCAAGATCTAACTGGCTGGAAACAAGAAACCAGTACCATGAAAGCACAAAAAAGCCCTAGAAATCAATGGAAACAGTTGCATTCCTTTAAAAAAAAACCCAACCAATCTTTTCCAGAATCTCATTTCCTCCTGAACATTTTGTGACCATGATTGTTACGAGGAACCTATTTTTTTCCTCTCCCTGTTTATTTTGTGTATTTAGCAGCACTGAGTGTACAGTCCATTGTTTTGCTAATGGTCAGCAAAGCTTATCTCCTGATCAAGCCCAGCCGCTATTGCTCACATGCTGTTCTGCAAGACTTGGATGAGCACTCCCCAGACCCTGTGAGAGGCTGCAAGCCAGCAGCATGGGGAAGGCTGAATTCAACAGGCAACAGTGAGTAGGCATGTAAGGACACAGAAAGGAAATGGGTGAGCTTTAACCAGGTTAGCGTGATTGGAGTAGGAGACACTACAAATGACCCCCAGGGAAAGAGTCTACAAGCAGAAAAGGCCTGGTAGAATTAACAACGCCTTTTTATATAGGAGTCATTTCAGGACGTGTGACTTAAGGGAAGTGCCACATTTATGTATTTTTAATTGGACTGGATTTAAGCCATATCGAGCTGATGATGCCATTCTGAGTTCAAAAGCATATTCTCTTTGCCTCATAGCACGGGAAGAAGAGCACAATGCTATTAGTAGGGAAGGCGGCACTTTCGAAAGCAATAGAAGGGAGTATTTTTAAATTAAGCAGTTATTGTATATTTCAGGCATTTAAAATAGAAGTTTATTCTAGTCACTGGAAGGTGAGAGGCTTCTCCAGGAGATGATTCTAGTTCTCAAGCGTGGTTGCTTTTTAACTTCTCCTAGAGGAACCTGTCTCTTCTCTACACCCATGGAAGGACTCTAGAAAGACCTGCCTGGTAAGTGGCCTCTGGAGTAAGAAGCCTCTGACAAGGTGACTGGAAGACAGTTATATTTCCAACTGGACTCTGAAAGTCAGTGATGTGGGATATCACTTATGGGCAAGAACCTGGATAACACTGACCCCTTTTTATGGTAAAGGGTATGAAACATGCTGTTTGAATTCAAATCACTGTCGAAGTATGGACATATGGGAACGTTTATAAAATGCTCTGAAACATCTTGCTCAGGCCACAGTAAGGATCAAGATCTTGAACTAGAAACCAAGGGTTGAGCTGTTTAATCATCTCCTCAAAGCTCAAGAGTGGTTCTTCCTGACAAGAAGAAAATTAAGCAACAGTGGCAGGAGGCATGTATGGATGAGCAAAGAGGTTGTGACTAAACTCTGACATAAAAAGGAAATGTACAAAAGGTGTAAGCAGGGGTGGTGGCCCATGAGGAAGCCTTACTGGTGACCTTCAGCAACACCAGGCCCCTGAGCAAGGGGGTCAAAAGTGCTGAGGAAAGTGGATAACATAATTGAAAGGCCACTCTTTGAAAGACCCCACTGATCAGGAGAGGTTCCTGAGGCCTGGAAGAAAGCCAAAAGCCACTCCTATCATCAACAAGATGGAGGATCTGGGAAATTAGAGTCTGGTCAGCCTCACCTCAATCCCTGAAAAGGCAATGGAGCAAGAAATCATGGAAACCATTTCCATACACACGAAGAACAAGGAGGTGATCAAATGTAGTCAGCAAGGATTTACAAAGGGGAAAACAGACCTAACCAACCTGACAGCCTTCCACAGCACGAGTGTCTTTGTGAATGAGAGGAGAGTAATGATGTTTGCATTGACTTTAGTAAGGCTTTTGACACTGTCTCCCGTAACATCCCCGTAGACAAAGTATGAGTTACCTAAGTGGGCAGTGAGGTGGATCAAAAAATGGCTGAATAGATGGACCCAGAGTGTCGTGGTCTGTGGCACAAAGTCCAGCTAGAGGCCAGTCACTAGAGGTATATTCTGTTACAAGGTCTTATGCTTTTTGACATCGTCATTGATGAGCTGGATGATGCAACAGAGTACACCTTTGGCAAATTTACAGATTACACAAAGCTGGGGGGAGCTGATACACCAGCTGATGTGCTGCCATCCAGAGCAACCTGGGCAGGCTGGGGAATTGATCAGAGAGGAATCACATGAAGATCAACAAAGGGAAATGCACAGTCCTGCACCTGGGAAAGAATAACCCCGTGCACCTGTGTAGGCTGGGGCCTCTGCAGAGAAGGACCTGAAGGGTTCTGGAGGCCATAAGCCAGCAGTGTTCCCTCACAGCAAGGAGAGACAGCAACATCCTAAGCTGCATTAGGAAAAGCATTGTCAGTAGGTCAAGACAAATGATCTTTCCCCTCTACTCAGCGCTGTTGAGGCCACACATGGAGTTCTGTGCCCAGTTCTGGTCTCAGTACAGGAAAGACATGGACTTACTGGAGTGACTCCAGCAAAGGGCACAAAGATTATCAAGGGGCTGCAACACATGTCATGTGAGGGAAGACAGAGAGCTGGGAATGTTCAGCCTAGAGAACAAAAGGCTCAGGGGGAATCTCATCAATGTGTATAAATATCTGGTGGGAGGGAATGAAGAAGAGGGAGATAGGTGCCTGCTGACAGGACAAGAAGCAATAGGCGTTATTTAAAACATGAAACTCCACCTGAACACCAGAAAACATCTTTTTACTCTGCAGATCATCAGAGACCTGGAGATGTCATGAAGTTTCATCTTTTCTGTGTAACCAATTCTTTACTGTAAGGGTGGTAAGGCACTGAAAGAGGTTGCCTAGAGAAGTTGTGGAGGAAGTGTTCAAGGCCAGGTTGGATGGGGCATTGAGCACGTGGGTCTAGTGGGAGGTGTCCCTGCCACTGCAGAGGGGTTGGAACTAGGTGATCTTTAAGGTTCCTTCCAACCCAAACCATTCTATGATTCCATCTCTGGAAATGTACAAAACGTGACTGGACACAGTTCTGGATAACCAGGTGTAGCTGACCCACCTTGAATAAGACGGTGTTGAACTAGATGATCTCCAGAGGTCACTTCCATCCTCCTCATTCCTGTGATGATTCTGTGTTCTGCTACAGTAGTTCCTGGTGTCCTGTATGCTCTTGGTTCTTGTGCATTTCGCTGCTTTTTCCCTGAGGTAATTAATTACTGGTGTAATTAATAGCACTGAATGCATGTACCTCTGAGGATGAGGTGGTTATGGAGAAACCTGAACTTGACAAAATAGTCAGAAGAATTGTCTATTAAAAAAAAATAGAGGATCTGGGAATCACGTTCATGACTGTGAGGTTCTGTACACATGCTTTCAGCAGAGCAAGCAAGGTCTAGGGAGATGGAAGCTGACGGAGTGCACAGGGCAGGGTCAGATGAGAAGTGGGAGAAGAGTGACATATGACAGCCAGTGCTGAGTACGGCACACAAGAACTTCAGTTTTATTTCCCAGTCTATGAGAGCCAATGCCACAAGGTCTGGGCAGTCTGGGTGGTGGTGGTAAAATTAAAGCCGTAACACTGTATCGAAACAGGGCACCAAGCATGAACAAATAAATCAGAGTCAGTATTTTCAAACTGTGCGCCCAGAAAATGGAGAAAACACAATTTATGACTGCCTGGGAGAAGTCAGATTTACGTGACCACCTAGGAACTCTGAAGCACAGGCAGCTCTCCAGGGCAGCAGCCCACAAGCTGAACCATGAGCCTGTCCTTTCTCCAGCTGTGTTCCCAGTCTCCTTCTCAGCACGGCCCCAGTATATTTTATGCGCTAAGGCAGGATGCCATTAAGAAAAAAATATGTGATCCTGTAATTAATGTCTGTCTCACAAAAGAAGATTAGAGGAACATTTGTCAAGAATGGTCTAGGAATAATTGTTCCTGCCTTGAGAGAAAGAGATGGACTGGAGTCCCCAGATGGCTCCTTGAGGTCCCTTCCAGGCCTCTTTTCCACGAAGTCATACATGCCAAAATTAAGCCAAATTAAGTTTGTGCACATTGTTTTAATTCCAGTCTTCTGTAACTTCTGAATGCTTGATTTCAGAGCCATTTTGGCACAGACTACAGTGTCCTGCTTTTTAGGATCCTGGTCAGTTTGTTTTAAAGCCAACTCAGCTTAGCAAGGATGCCATGATATGCACATCCACCACTTGCAACAGCCACTTGACAAAGGCCTCTTTCAGGGACTGGCAGAAACAACCAAGGTGACTGTGACCTCTCCAGCTAACAAAGGTTAGGGTGGCAGTAGGAGGGGAAGCACCAGAAACTTGCCTTTCAGATCCACATGCTGGGAGCAGATGAGATGAAAATCTAAGGATGCCTTGGTTCTGTCCCAAACTCTGGAGAGCAATATGTACCACCAGGAGCTTTTTGATTCTTGCCATCCATGTTTTCTCCAATCCTATTCTTTTTTCAGACCCTTGAGAGCAAACAGCTCCTTTGCTACCTCCTCTGCTCCCTGTCCCACCATTGTCAAGTTAGGGTCTTTCCTCTCCCCAGTCTTGCCTCCACTAATTGCATCCCACCTCCAGTCATGCCCACACCCTACCTCTGTTCCCCTCCCAGTCACCTGGCTTGTCCTGCCATCACACATTTTTTTCACTTCTGCTCTTTCCCCTACTCCCTCACCTTCTTCTTTGCCCAACGGCTGCTCCCAAACCCTGAATCCTCAGTGGCTTAATCCTTCTCTCTGTCCTCATTGCTGTTCATTGTTGATTCAGAAAATCAGCCTCCCCGCCTTCCTGCCTCTGCCCCAGTCACATCAATCTTTCCCTCTTACACCACCTCCTCCCCCAGCTATTCCAGCCCCAGTCACAGCAGGTTCTTCAGACAGATTTACCTCTTTCCTCCCACGGCTGGCTTTCACAACCACTTCTCCTGCCATGCTGCTTCATATCCAGTGTGGTGGTCATCACTTAATGAGGTAAACCCCACTTTGCTCTCAGCTCAGTGCAGCCTCCCACTGCAGTGCCTGGCAGGTGGGGTGGGCTTGGCCACCACCTGTGCACAGCCCAGGTGACAGGTGCTCGAGAAGCTGCAAGGACACAGAGCATACTCAGCCAAGGTGGGCTTCCCAGGAATGATTTGGGGATGGCTTTTTGTCCAGTAAGTGCTAATAAGCCTCCACAGACCTATGTGGCCTATGATTTTTTAAGGTTGTAAAGTGTGGTCCAGTTTGGATAGCTTTTGTCAAGATCCATAAAAGCTAGATTTCCAGTTTGTGTGGTGTGAGGAAGTGTCTCAGACAAAAAACTAAGACATACTTGAAACGGGACAAATGCATTTTTCTTAGCCTTCTTCTTGGAAATGTCCTGAATCACTTTCATTTTTACTTTTCATCACTCTGAAAATTATAAACAAGTGAATCCAAGATATTTTTATAGGAAATGCTGTGCAGCTTTAATATGCAGGGGATATTATGCATCCCTATGCATAGGAATGTTAATTGTTAGATAATGCAATCATAAAGTATTTCACTTTTTTTCACCTTTGTTTTTCTCATTTCCATTCTCACCAATTATCAAAATCTGCTAATCGCTGCATACTCCGGGCTTCTAATATTTTACTCTTCATTGGAGACCTTTTTACTGCAGGACAAATTCCTCATTATCTGGAACATCCCCTGAATTAATGTATTCCATTGGTGACTGCTGAGTCATAAAAATAGTGGTATTATACTGACTTAAGTCATAGGCAGTGTTAAAGGAGCAATCTGCTTGAGCAGCTGAATCAGTATGAGCAACATCCTTTTCAGCACAGTGTCATGAGCTTCCCTTACACTGATCACTTCTTTTTACAAAGATGATATTCAGGTTTATTAAAGATAATTCTGTTATCCTGGGCTGGGGCATGCTTGCTGAGTTGCTGAAAAAAAGCCACAAGTTTTATGTTAAAGGTGGAAGTCACTGTGCTCTTTCGACAGACACAGACATAAGCAGAACAGCTCTTGCTGCCTGAATGGCACGAGCAAATCAATTTCTTACATCTGTTTTGGTCAGCCCAGCATTTCCTTTATACTCTACAGGTAGGCTGCAAACTTGCAAATCCAAGGAGGCAGTGGAAATTTCCCTGTAAGGAAAGCGTGTCTCTCAACACTCCCAGGCATGTTGCGGCAGAACAAAGCTGTGACCCATTCTTTCATCCGCCACCCTAAGGGTAGGAAGATCTTTAGAAGTCAATGTCTCATTTATGACTGTGCATTAGAACGGCCTAAACTGGTCACAGAGGGAAATTATTTTATAATAATCCTGTAAAAGGAGAGACAGAATCTCTGTTGCTCACCTGTTAGCTGCACAGGGCTTGGCACTGATCTTGAAATCTGATGAATAATGTTGGAAGCGATATTGTTCCTAGATTTCCAGCTGTACCGGAAGGTAGGTGGTCAGTGCAAAACCTACCCTACCTCCTGCTGCTGCTCCAAGATTGATGCTGTCTGGATCAGGGGGAGGATAGCCCAATTCTGTAAAATAAATAGGCCCCTGCTGTGTCCAGCATAGAGGTGTCATCTCTCCTTGTAGGAGTGTGGCCCCCCGCAGCCCAGGGTCTGATTGCGTTGCAGGGCACTCATTTTTCCCAGTGGAAAGCTGCAAGACGATTTTTTTATTTAAGTGCTTTACCAGACATACTTCACATACTTATGGGGCTGTTTCTAATGCTGTCATTATCCAGAAAAATCTTTGCCTAGTGGTAGAAATCACATATTTGCTGATGAGGAGCAGGGTTCTTGTCTAGTTCTAACTGATGATTCTCAAATTCCAATTTTTCCAGACGGTGGGATGATCCTGAGAAAGTGGGATGTTTTTCCTCTATGTAAGGACATAAATATATGCATGAACATGCACAGAAATATTATTCAATTCACTAAAACCAGCTGTTGTGAACGAACCACCCACACCCACATACAACAACTTCTCAACAGCAAAAACATTGGTCTCCCCTGTTAATACTCCAGACTGTTGTCTGAACTCCTTCTCCAGCCTCTCACTCACTTTTTCAAGAGGACATTTGGGATTTTCACCGCCATCCAAAACCTGCTGTTTGAGGAAGTGAAAAAGGACCCCCCTGGGAGCATCAGCTCATGTTTTCCTGTTCTTTGATGGTCACTGGTCTTCAACTGGTCACTCAGGCCTTGCTGGTGAAACACTCAGAGCCAGTTTTGCAAACATATAGATAGTGAAGAAGTCTCGATGGAGCTCAGGGAGGTGGCCTTGTGTTCACTTGAATGACAGGTGCCAGTGAGAGACAGAAGAGACCGTGGTTTTTCTCTCTGAGATGAGCATAACAGTCAGTAGAAGAGACAAGGCTGTTGACTCCCAGGTTTCCTCCTGGACTAAATTAGACCCCATGTCATCGTCGGATACACTTTGTTGTTGTTGTTAGGTTTGTCTGCTTTAAAGGCTTAATTCAGATGCCCTCAGGCAGCTGTGGCTGAAGGCAGTGGGGGCTGGGAGCTTTTTTCCATGAGAAGGCAGTGAGTATTTAGCCCAACTGTGTTATACTGAGGCACAGCAGGTACCCAGTAATGCTGGGCTTCCAGAGATGGGAGAGCCTGGCTCTCCCACTGACTGCAGCATGCTCCTGTCAGTTATTAGCAGAACTAGGAAAAGGACCTCACCATTGGAGGGTTGTGAAGAATGGACTGCAGAAGCAGGAGAGCTCTAAATGTGTTTTTGTTACTGGCATGAAAAAGGCTGTAATAGCGAGGAAATTAACTGATCCTTGCCAAAGTGTAATTCACCACCAATGAAAGATTCACCTGTCAGAGGAAAGGAAGTCTTTATCCACCACCTGTATTTGGGGGACTGTTAAAAATACCCAACCAAAACCCAGCTGCTTTCAAACAAGGGCTTGAATTTGCTGTAATCATGTACAGAGTATCCCACTGTTCATGGATCTGCCTAGCACTGCTGTAAATTCAAGGTGCGATTGCATCAGCTAATATTATTCCTGCTGTTCTCTTTGGTTTGAAATATCACCCGACTCATTTGGGTTAGATACGAGATGTAATTGCCTGGAAACCAGTGCACAACTCCAGAAGGGTGCCTTGCTCATTACAGTCACCTTGTCCAATAAAATATCCATGCTATTCCTATGTTGGATCTTGTCATCAGGACACTGCAGAGGGTGTGCTTTCATTTTCCCCTCCTGTGAACCTCTTGAGAGGTACCAGGGGCTTTTTAAGGAATTCAAGTCCTTATGGATTTTCTAAGCCACGGGAAACTCCAAGAAATAAAAGCTCTTCATGGTTTCCACACTCACCAGGCACAGGTGCATCTCTCAGCAATTGCAGGAGGTGTGTTGAAAGGAAACATGGGTGGACAGCCCTTCTTCTGTGAGATTATTAAAATACTGGTGGTAAATCTAGCACCCGATGGGTGCTGGGAACCCCAGGGCCATTGCAGACTTGCAGAGAAACTGTCAGCTTCCTGCTGACCCACAGGAATTTTGCCTGCTTCTGGCCTGCCTTTCTGATGTCCTAACTCCCAATGAGTGTTTCTTCTCTCTTTTCAAAGGTGAGCATGATCCTGTCCCAGCATCCTGGGACTCCTGTGCTTCTGTAGGGAACAGTGTACACAGCCATCCTCACATGGCTGCCAAGGGAAGGGTATGATCAGGTAGCAATAAAACCAGGACTCTCCCTCAATGCCTCCCTGCAGACTGAAAGTGGGGTAGGTATGAGCTGCTAGAGGGAACTAAAAATAGACAGTCTCTTCTTCGAGTAGACCAGGGATCCTGGGAAGAAGAGGCCACATTCTTCATCGGCATGTAAGAGAGTAGGTTGGAGAACGGGAAGGAAGAACAGCTACTAACTAGAAGACAGCACTGGCATGAGAACAAGTAGACAAAAATAGGCTATGAAAAAATGTGGGCTGCAAATCAGAAACAAGTTTCCTTCTGTCAAAGTGAGGTTCTTGAATAACCTGCCAGGAAAATTCCCAATGACTTAAGATGGACTGTGATAAACTAACAAGAGGGACTTTATGACTCAGTGCTTGTCATTGCTGGGAAATATGATGATGACTAGGAGATCCCTTCTAGCCCCACATTCCTGCTGGTATGATAACAGAGGAATCTGTGTAGGGTGCAATAAATGCTGAATCACTGAGTGCTTTATCTAGCTGCCTGGCAGGACAAAGTCCCTCATACCCATCCTGTCTGCAAGAACCTCCAGGACAAAAAAAAAAACAAAAACAAAAAACCACCACCAAAACAAAACAAAAAAACCTTACGTAAATGATTGTGCTCTGGCAGCACAAAGCATGCAGCTACAGATGCCTGAGTTAGAAGAAAACCAGCTCAGCTACAGGCACCTCTACACAGGGGAAAGGTGGTGGCGTGGGTGTGAAAGCAAGGAACCCCACTGTAGACACTGAGAGGAACACATTCCGAGGTGAATGTGCTCCAGCTGCTTCAATACACCATCTTAATGAGAGAAAGAAACTCCTGGAACTGTGTGGCAGTATCCCATGCAGTTGCTCAGCGACGTGTGTGCAGGGATCGATCACAGGTCCATAGGGCATGACCGAGTCACGTAGCAGAAAGTTCCTGCAGTTCACATCAACCAGTAAGCCATCCACAGTTCTCCCTCCATGCCAGGATCTGCAGTTCTTTTGATGGCGTTTTTTTCCTGTCTCCATGGAGTTCCTCAAGCATTTTGTGCCTGAGCACAAGGCCAGCAGTCAGGATACAGCTTACACTGATGCGTTTGGTGTCACAAATGGACACGCACAGCTTTGCTGCTCTGGCTGCAAGCGCAGACCTTGGGGTAACAGCAGCAGCTGGCGTTTCAGTAGTGCAGAGCTGGAGGCAGAGGCCAAGAAGACAGCCCTGAAAAACTGGAGAAGATAAGAGATAGGCCTGGTTTCTGGGCTCTGGAAAGTAACGCTGCTCAGGAGGAGAGCGCTTCTCCACAGCCTTCATGGCCGTCAGACTCGAGGAATACTTTTCTGGAGCTTCTTCCAGATCTGTGGAGGTCATGTACAGATGTGGGTGCTCCCTCACCTCCTCACAACCTGCAGCACAGGCTACTTGGAGTCGTAGGGCCCCCGACTACTGCTCCCCCCAGTGCCACAGGAATGTCTCCACACAGATGTGGCACCACGGGACAGCCACTGTCTCCAGGGATTGCACAGTCTGGTTACTCTGAGCCAAGGACAGACACCTGAGGGTTCTCCCTCTTGCAGTACTTTCAAATACTCATTATTTCTCATAACTACACCCAGTATCAAAGATTGGAGCAAGAGGTTCCCACAGATCCCAAATGCTAATGCCAGCACAAGGCAGTGGGGAAATGTCCACACCAATGGTCAGCACTCCTGTGCCAGAGAACCTGCCATAGCTAACAAAGCTCTTTTCATTTTTTTTCCCCTTTTTTTTTAACCAGGCAGCTGAATCCCAATCAAGATCCATTTTTTTTATTTCCTAAACAGTGGCAAGCTGGCAGGGTAACAGAGGCAGACTGAGCCATGGCAGGTGGTTGTGGCACAAAAGCCTCAAGGCTTCCTGCCTCCCTGGATCTTGCCAAGGCCCAACAAGCAGGCATGGAGACAGATCTCATCCTGGGTGTGACATGACCCTTGCTAAACAGCCATCAGCAAGGAAAGGGCCTAAAACTGAACACAAGATTTGAGGTGTGACCTCACCAGTGCTGAATACAGGGGGATGATCACTGCCGTGGTCCTGCTGGACACACTATTTGTGACACAAGTCACAGTGCTCTTGGCCTTCTTAGTAGGTGCAGCCACAAGCTATGCAGTTTTCAGGTGGTGGCTGCTGGTCACCACATAGAAAAACAACGACCTCAAATTCCAGCAGTGGGTTTCCAAACAAACCCTAGGTTCAAAGTCCTCCGGAGGGTTTTTCTGCATTTAGTGGATTTAAAGTTAATTTTTATATCAGCCGCTTCCAGGTGGGTTCATGGTTGATCATTTCCTTTGACCGTGCTGCAGTATTTCCCAGCCCCAGAGCAAAGTGTTATTCTAAACACGTTTGGGGGTGGGGAGAAGTGGTTTTGACCCATATTTAATAGGGTCCCTAGAGCGTGCCTGTCCCCTGCCTTGTCCCAGCGTGGCGATGCCGTGGGATGTACTCGCTGGTTGCCGGCACGCCCGGCGTGGCAGCAGCAGCACCTGCTGCGAGCGCTGCAGAACTGCAGGCAGGCGATGGGGACAGAGATCCCGAGTCCCACTGCAGGGAGCTCCCGGGTTTGGCCCGCACAGGTAGGGGACCCTCCCAGTCAGTGCGTTTCACCCAGGCCAGAGCTCAGACAGCTGTAAAAGAAAAACTGAAAGAAAACGGTTTCTATTAGCAGAAAGCGACACACGCACACACAATTACACTCTGTCTGGGGTGTTTCTATTCCAAAAGCAAGCAGAGGCTGTGGGAATATTGTTCCTCATAAGATTACTGAGTTTGGTGATTTGCCCTACATGCAAGCTTGGAAAACTGCAGAGGCAACAGGGAGAAAAAAGGTGACGGCAGTGAAGGGAGAGAGAAGTGAGGGATTTCACCATCATAAAGGGTAACTGAGAGGGCAGTGCTAACGTGCTTTGTTCATAACCAGATCTGGGATTCCTCTGACACCTGCCCTTTTAATCAAGCCTTTCACCACAAGGTTTATATTGCACTGGACATCAGATCTCAGCATCCTGAACTCCTGTGGAGGCAACAATAAGCTCAAATGCCACGATAAATATCCCCAAAAAGGCACACACACTGGATTTACTGTTCTTGGTATTTCTAAGATAAAAATTAAACAGAGCATATTAATTTAAACAAATCTTATTCCAGACTACATCATCCATACAAAGACATACAGAAGGGCAAAAGACCCAGAAATCAAAGTAAAAACAGAAACTCTTTTTCAGATCCTCCTTTACAATGGCTAGCTTGTCTTTCCCCTCAGCTCTGACCTGAGTCTCACCTACAACCGTGCACCTGAACTACACAAAATGCAAAGACACCTCCATGGACATCACCTTTGGACTCCATTTTCTCATTCAGATGCTACAAAAAACCCACCAAAACCCAAAAGTTTGCTGTGCACAACCCATGCCAAAGTCCTCGCTTTGCCTGGGAGCAGTACACCCCAGGTGAGTGGGAGCCTGCAACTGCTTCTGGCGTCCATCTCCGATCCCCAGCTGGAGGCGATGCCAGTGGGATGCTCTACATGGGCAGCCTTGGGGGAAGGAGTCCTGTGTCGGTCCATATGGAGTGGCGTGCAAGAAGCAAGGGTTGGTTCTGGGGCAGGATACTGCTCCCTGCCAGTGCCAGTCACCCAGGTCTCAGAGGGAAAGCTCTCTGAGGAGATGAAGTCTGAGCTCCAGGATGGACAGAAGTGCTGGGTATTTGTGGGACACAGGCAGCTGCCCGGAGTAGCCAGGACAAAGCCACCACCACCTCCCTGAGTGCTGCCAAACCCCCTCAGCCAAACTCAGCCTGCAGTCACGGCTGACCAGGCTGGGGCTGACATCGCAAACCAGAACGGGGCAAGGTTTATTCCTGATCCCCAGATTCCAGAACAAGGTACATTGCCCAGAGGGATGTGTGGCTTTAGTGTTGCTGAAGACACGCAGTGTTTTGGGGGTGGGAGGGCACTTGCTTTTGGTGCAGGGGTGCTCCCAGTCACACAAAGGTGGGTTTCAGATCGTCTTTGAAATTCACCACAGGCTGGAGCCCGCCGTGGTGCTCTGTCTGGTGATCCTCACAGTCACTGGGCTCTGTGTCCGTGTCTGTGCTGCTGCTGCTGTCCAGGGAGCCACGTGGGCTCTGGAAGCAAACCTCGCAGCAGGGTCGGTGGCAGCCATGAAACATCTCCTCAGAGCTGCTGCTGCTGCTGGAGTCAGAGTCTGGGTAATAGTACAGTGAGCGCAGGGAGGGCTCAGCGGGTCCGCTCAGGGTGCCCTGCCACCGCCGCTGCTCCTGCGGGATGCACGATGAAGCACCCTGGGACTCTGGCCATCCCAGCCACCCCTCTGGCTGGAGGCAGGCCTCCCTTAGGATGGCTGGGGGGGATGGTGCTGCACGGTGAAGGGGCCCTCTGCCAGCCATCTCCCCTCCCATTCCCAGGGAGTTATGTGCTGACTCCCCACGGCCCCAGCTGCCCACCTCCTTCACCCTGCAGCTGGCACGAGGGGATACATGTCCAGGGAAGTGTGTGGAGGCAGGAGGCAATGGGATCCTCCGACGATGCCTTGCCAGGTAGGGGCTGAGGGGTGTGTGGATGCCTGGGTAGCCCTCCTGGCCCACCCGCGTTTCTTCCTGCTCACCTGAGGTGCCCCGGTTGCCAAGCGGGGGTCCTGCAGATAAGGCTGGGCTGTAATTTTTGCCATCCAGGCTTAACTCTCGCAAGATTTCCCACAGCTTCTCGCTGTTTACATAGCTGACTTTGGGGGACGACTCCCAGGCTACATCAGGTGAGTTGTCCTGGCCTGGCAGCTGCTCCGGAGGCTGCCCCTGCACTGCAGGTGCACACTCCTGGACATCTTTCATGCCATGTTCAGTGCTGTCCCCTGTGTTAGAAAGCAGCACCTGAGAGCAAACAGGCTCCTGGGTCGCATGTTTCTGGAGGGCCTGAGCATTGCTGCCAAGAGGTGATGTACCCAGCAAGCAGGGCGGCTGCCACCCATCCCTGTCTGGATCCGGGGGGCAGCAGTCCCCAGGTGCATCCCCAGGCTGCCCTGAGCTCCAGGTGCAGGGAGCTGCTGGCAGCGTGCGGGGGTCGCAGCCGGTCTCCGCAGACATCAGCCTCATCAGCTTCTCCTTGGCGCTGCTCACTTGCTCCTGCAGGCTTTCGATCACGGCGTTTTTCTGTGTCAAACAAACAAGCCTGTCAAGTGTGGGGCGGGCAGAGGGGACTAAAACGCTGCCAATTTGGAAGCAGGCACTGTCAGAAAACAAATCACCCTTCTCTGCATGGCAAGAGCCACACCGGCAGCATGTGTGACCTCAGCCTCCCCTGCAGCCCCCCAGACGCGGGTGTGGGAAGGGGCTCATGGGGCAGGCAGCTCTTCAGGCTGGGGTGTTTCTGCCTGTGCAGTGTAGGTGAGGGAGCAGGAGGCTGAGGGCTTTTCTGAGACAGAGCATCTCCCCTCTAAATTAACCATGTTTGTCAAGGCTGCAGGAACCAGGCTCTCTTGCACTCCTCCCTACATAATTGTTTTAAGCCCTCTAGATTATGCCAAAATTTTGGTGCTTTGGAGTGTGACAAAACAAAGCAGCTCTTCCTCTCAGGACGAAGAGGCTGGTGAGGGATCACCAGTGAGGACAGGGGTGTAAAGAAGGGTTTCCCACCCTGCAAAGCCTTCAGCCCACAAAAGGGAAAAGGAGGAGCTGGAGGAGGGGGGCTGGCAGAGCCCCGTACCTCGGTGAGCAGCCGCTTCATGGAGTTTTTCTCCCCTATGAGCTGGTAGAGCTGCTCCTCACTGTACACTGAGCGGCAGCTCCTGCTCGGGCTGGTGAAATATTTTGCCATGTGGCTCATGGTTTGGCTTTCTTCTTCAAAGGCTTTCCACTGCTTGAGCTGGGGAGTAGAAGAGGGTGTTATCCACAGAGCCCCAGCCACACAGCGGGAGGCAGGCACAGCTCAAGCGCGAAGGAGACAAAGGGATGGAGAGGGGGAGACAAAGGCAGGGTGTGACGGGAAAACAGAGACAGCCAGCAAGAGATGGCTGGGCGAGGGGCTGCAGTGTCACTTGGAGCCTCCCACCCATCTGAGCCCTACCCTGTTCCTGGCTCCAGCTTTTAATGCAGAGAGGGTCAGTGCCTGGCTGCACTGAGACTGCTGAGCACACTGTAAAAGCCCCCTCCCTCTTCTCCCCACTCCCTGACTCCATGACAGACAAAGACAGTGTCACGCATGCCCCCTTATCCCTGAATCACTGGTGACAAGCTGAAAACCAGCAATGTTTAGTATCTGTTTTCTCATCTAGCGTCTGCCTGGAAACCTTGTGCAGCCCAGCTCCAGCTGTTTATCGATCTCAGATGAGCCACTGAAAAGCAAGCCCATTAGGAAAAACAACTTAATGAATTAAAAGATCCAAGTTAAATAAAATGTTCAAGGGCCCCAGGCTCCCACAGAAAAATTGTACAGGCAGAGTGCAAGTACAGCTCATCAGCTTCTCCACCCTCAGTCCAAGAGACCTGGAGCTTGACAGAGCATCGCCAGCAGGCTGGTGCTCACCAGAGGGGGTTTGGATCCTCACTCCCAAAGGCTGCTCATCTAAGGGCTTGGGGCTCTGCAGTTACACTGCCTCAACTGAGGCTGGAGGGGGCCTGTGGAAATAATCCCAACTGCCCTGCTCAAGCAATGTCAGATGGAGCAGCCTGCTCACAACCGTGTCCAACTGAGCCTTGAGTATCTCCAAGGATGGAGGCTCCACAACCTCTCTGGGCATTCTGCTCCAGTGCTTTACAACTTTCACAGAAAAAACTCCAGCCTTTTCCTTATGTTTAAATAGAATTTCCTGTGTTTCAGTTTGGGCCCATTGTCCCCTGTCCTGTCAGTGGATACCACTGAGAAGAGCCTCGGTCCCCCTTCCCTGTTCCACCCCCATCGATATTTATATACATTGCTGAGATCCCCTGAGCCCTCCCTTGCACAGATGTGCTCTTTCGTCAGCTTCACCTCTTCCTCCCTTTCTCACCTCATGTCCTTGAGCCCAAACATCCCTCCAAACATTCAACTGAGTAAATAACTGTTTCCTCTCCCTCTAACAATGGGAGCATTATTCCCACTAATGTGGTGGCCAGGCACACCAGGCTGCTCCTGGAGGACACAGGAAGCAGAAGTGCCTCACCTCACCACAAAAGGCTTCCTTTAAACACCTCCACCTCCTTCTCCTCGCTTGTGGCAAAGCTCAGCTTCCTTCTCCAAAAGTGCAGAGGACAGCCTTCCCTGGGGACCTCCAGCAGCAAAGAAGTCTCTGAGAGTGGCTGGGCCATCTGGATGGCCTGTGCCCGACTCCATCCCTGCCAGGGGCAGAAGCTCTTGGTGGGAGTGGGCATGTGAGGTATGAGGAGCGGAAACTGCACCAAGGACAGATCCCACCACCTACAGGGAGCAGGAGGAGGAGGCCAGTGGCTGCCTCGCCTCATGCGTGCTTGTCTGCGTGGCTGTCACCTGTGGCACATTCCTGCAGGAGGGTTTCTGAGCAGCAGTGCTGCACTCCTTGGAGACTTTCCAGGACATAAAGGGGACAAGCAACAAGAAAGCTGGAGATGGACTTTCTACAAGGACACAGTGACAGGACAGGGGAGAATGGCTTTAAACTGAAAGAGGGTAGGTTTAGATTAGATATACGGAAGAAATTCTTCACTATGAGAGTGGTGAGACACTGGAACAGGCTTGCCCAGGGAAGTTGTGGATGGCTCAATCCCTGGAAATGTTTATCGTCAGGCTGGATGGCACTTCGAGCAACCTGGTCTAGTGGAAGCTTCCCTGCCCACAGCAGGGGTGTTGGAACTAGGTGATCTTTAGATCCCTTCCAATACAAACAATTCTGTGATTCTTTGAGACTCAGGAAACTTGCCTGGGGAAGCAGAACCACTGGGGTGGGGTGGGGCTTGGAGAATGAGCTGTACAGGTGAGTCCAAACATTTGGGGAAAAAAGCAGGAAAGTGAGTGCATTGACCCACACGGCTGCTGTTGTTAAACTCTGAAAAGGTGCCCATTTCCAGCCAAGTGCATACCTGTGGGACAAAGATGAAGCAGTTGATCGTGGTTGTACACACAAAGATGCCTCCAGAAGTAAAACCAAACAGCAAATTGTGCCAAGTACGGAAGAAACGGTGAACTAAGCAGATGGTGCCAGCAGCCAGGAAAACGAGGTTGACCCCGACGATGAGTGTCAAGGACTGGTTGACTGGTGAGGAGCTGACGTTGTCAGTCAGACCAGCCAAGTAGGTCCCATATAGCAGGAGGATACTCTGGAAGCAGAAAAAAGAGGTTTCCAGAGTGTGGAAAATTACAGCCTGATGGTGTCAACCCCCACCTCGCACCAAGCCCGGTGAGCTCAGATACACTCAGCACAATCCTAATTAATGCTCTTTGATCTATAATGCAGACCTGGAGCGCGCGGTGGTGACGCCGCGGCAAACGCCCAGCACGCTGCTGCAGGCCAGGAGTGGGGCTGGGGACACGGGGCAGGAGTGAAGGTGCTGGTGGGCACGGGGGGTCCCAATCAACAGGCGTGAAGAGCCAAGAGTCAGGTCAGCAGGTGCTGCCACAGAGCAGGGGACGGCTGGGAGAAATTGTGAAAACCGCCCCTTGGGCAGCCTGGAGCAGGAGAAGCAAAGGCAGACAGACAGGAGGCAGAGGTCCCTGCACGGATGCAGCAGTGGGTGCCATCAAGGAGCAACACATACCTCTGAAGGAGCAGGAAGGATATGAAGGATATCCAGAAGAAATTCAAAGAAAGCAGCAAGGAGGAATGGAGGTTTAGACTGGAGGGAAGAGGATGTACTTGGTGCCTCTTTAAATAGCAATAATCCAGGAAACTACCAGGTGCAATTCTTCTCCCTTCCCTTTGCTGTTTCCTGACTCCAGCAGCAGAGAAAGGCACTACAGAAGTGCTCTGTACACAGAGCTCCCCCTCCCCCCGAGCAGACCAGTTGTTTCAGAGCAGGCTGTCTCACCACCTTGCTCCTCAAGGGTCTCATGCATGCATTTTTCCAGTGTGCTCAGGATAAAACTGCCCAGCAGGATGAGCCTCTCCTTCCCTAGGTGACACTAGCAAGAAACACCAAGTATTTTCTGCCTGCCTCCATAGCACAGAGCATGGTCTGCCTTCAGGATCATTTGGAAATACCATCTAACAAAGTCCCAGCTCCTGCAAGGACCTGGAATACAGGGAATATGACCTACATTATTCCTGTGCTACCCAGTAAGTGTCAGCCTTTTACTAAGACTCATTATTTGGGCATCAAGAACTGTTTTGTGACGTGAGATGCAGATGTTTTTTAGACGTTTCTGAACCCCTCTGTGCTGTGGCTGCTTGATGACTGTGATGGCCACTGCCAGGGTTAAGGTCTGGAGGGACACAGGCAAGAGAGGTTCATGTCCAGATCTCTGGTGAGACTCCCAGCTTCAGAGCAGCAGGAATTCTCAAGGTGGGGAGTAAGAATATAAGAGTGAAACCTGCCTTGCTGGGAACCAGGCTGGCACCTGACCCTGCTTTGTAGAAACTGCACTGGATCATAACCCTGTCCACCATAGGGCACCTCTAAATGGCTCAAAGGCAAGCCAACCCCTAATCCTGGAGCAGGAAAAAACCAGCACCAAAGTCCCATTTAAATTCATACAGTTTATCTGGGACACAGACAACAGCACTGCCGTCTCATAAACTAGGACTCTCAGTAAGCACAGGAATAAGTGGCTTGTTTGTTTGTTTGTTTTGAACTTGAGCAGAGGACTTTACTCCGAATTCCAGGCATGTCCTTGGCAAGTCATTTCTGTTCATTGCTCTGTGCCAGTAAAACCAGGGTAATACACTGAGTGTCTTCCCAAAGGGCTGAGCACATTAATGCTGTGGATGCTAAGAAGTGCTATGTACGCAGAGAGATAAAGCCTACTCTCACGTTAGTGTAAATCCAGACTTACTCCAGAGAAACCACCAAGGAAGTAAGTACTCCATGACCCCAGTAAGTAGGAAGGAACAGGGCCAGATTCAATGCAACACTAAACAAGATTACCTGGAACTGATAATGGGGATGTTTTACTTCCAAAAGGATTTTGTAAGGGCTGTAGGCAAACACATTACCTGTCTAAACCCTAACACAAACTGCAGACAAAATCAGAGGTGGAGACACAGCACTGAAAGCCCAAGTAATGCCTACATTCGCTAACACCAAAGGACTTCTAAGGACAGTCTAGATTAATGTCTTTGAAATTAAATGTAGAGCGGAGAAGGAGTTGGCTGCGTTGTGAGGTCCCTTTCTGCTCTTTTTCCTATGATTCTAGGTAGATGGTCAGTATTACATTACAGTGAATCACAAAGGAAGTGCCTGTGCTGCACGCAGAGATGAAGCCATTCCCAAAAAAAGGCTGTGATCTCACAAGCTTCATCAACATCAGCTTTCTGAAATGTGTCCAGCCTCTGCCATACCAGAGACACATGAGACCACAGATAATTACAGCCATAATTATACCTACATAGTTACATCAGTATAACTAACACTGCTGCAATAAGAATGGCCATGTGCAGAGATTCACCAGTGAAAGTGCACCTCAGAGGTATAATTAAGCTGATAAGCATCCTGTACAGGTGGGGACCAAGCACTTGTCATCAGCACCTCTTTGGTTTCAAGTCACAGGACTCAGGGGCTGAGCCACCTGGTGCGCCTTTGCAGTGGCCATTCACCGGAGTCTTCAGGGAAGGAGTGTGACATAAAGAACAGCAAGATGTGAGTTGCAAGGAGTGAGATGGATGAAGCTCAGGAGGTCGCCGGGAGAGAACTAGAGAGACTGTATGTGCACAGTGTACATAAAGGAGATGGTGAGGCAGCGAAAAAGCAGCTAGCAGGGCTTTCACCCTTCCCAAGATGGGAAGGACTGGAAATAGGAGGGCTTACAGGATGAACAGGAGTAGCCGGGATCTGCAATAGGCAGGTAGCTTGAGAGGGCAGCGAAGTGACAAATGCTGCTCAACAGTTTAGGCTGAAAGACAGGGAGGAGGTGAGATATATTGCAAGAATCAGTCAAGAGGTTACATACCTTAAACCCTAAAATGAGAACGAGCCAAAGATCGGAATAGAGCGATGCACAGGACTGCACCCTGCTCACGGAGCACGTCATGCCTTTCTCTGTCGCCTACAAGGCAAGGGAAAGGCAGAAGTGAAGGCTGCAGCCTGGCACAGACCAATGGAAAGACGCATTTAAGCTGGTCTCCTCTGTAAATTTCTGAAAGGAGAGGTCAAAGCTTGTGCTACCAGGGGCAGAGGGTTAAAGAGAAAAGATTTTGGCCTTCTGCTGCCAACACGGCTGGTTAAACATTTCTCTAAAGCATCTGCGGATGCCTTAGAGCTCTCCTGTGTCATGCAGGTGATCTGCAGAGACCTGGAAATTTTGCAGTGGACTCTCACCTCCTTAATAGACCAGACATAAATCAAATCCAGAGTGCCCAGAAGGTTTTCTGCCTTGTATTTCTTCCTGTTGTTTTTCAAAGACTACCTCCAAATGCCTGGCCACCCACCAACTTTGTCCATAGAGTTCAGCCAGGACACAGAAAAACCCTGCACCGCCCCTCCTCATCCTTTTACCCGCAGGGAGACGCTGAGGCTTCGGAAGCACTGGACTGGGTCAGAGAACACCCATGTCAAGAGCAAGACAGTGTCTGCCAGCACCAACGCTGCCACCATCGCCAGCAACTGCAGGTCTTTGATAATCTGCAAACACACAAGAAAGTAAAAGTTACTTTGGGAACAAATGGACACCAATGACCTCCATCCCTTTGGGTCCTTTTCTGTTGTTTCTTTCAAGTGACATGTCCATCCTACTACTTCCGCCAGAGAGGTGTCCAGCACCTACATTTGAGTTGGCCACAGGATCTGTCTTCAACTCCCAAATTCTTGGAGACCTCATCAGGCTTGGGGCCACATATAAACCCTGCCTGATGGTGTGGATAGCAGGTAGATGCTATGACAGAAAACAGTTTCTCCAAAACGAGACTATCATCACTTATGCCCATATCACCAGCAGAGACAAAAAGGGTGGAGAAAAACACCTGGTAGGATTATCATTTTGCAAGTTTAACACAGATCCCAGTGTGGAACAGGAGTCCTTGCTGGTACCCAGTTCCCCTGCAAACCCTCTTCTCCCATCTTTCACCTGAGACCTACTTTTTTCACTGCTGGAAAGTGACCACTGAAAGTTTTAAGTGCACTGTTATGTGCACAAATTTCCCATTTCCCTCCCAGTTGCTGAATCCTTGTCCTTAAGTGCTGCAGAGGAGTGCCCAGCGCTCCCTTCCTGCCTTCAAGAGGAGATCAGATGCATCTGAGGATGGCCCTATATCAGATGCTTTTGAGGACACCTAGTTTACTTTCATCCCACAAAAACAATCAGCCCAGACCTGAACACAAACGCTGGTGTGTAGCGTAATGAAGGCATGTGGCCAATGCAAAATGAGAACATTGCTCAGTGATGGAGCTGGGACCCCACAGGGGAACCCGCTTGCCTGTAGAGTGGAAAAGCTCCTGCCTCATTGTGCAGGAATAAATGAGGGGCCCATGCCCAGCCAGGTGTGAAACTAGACCTGTTATTGTGGCATCCATCCCTGTCATGTGCCAGTTTTATCTGTATCCCACAGTGGTTTGGGACTTGCTGGTGTTTGCCCTCCTTGGAAAGTTTGCCGCCGTCCCTTCCCGCCTCGGGTGCTGTGTACTCACCACCCGCTTGTCCGGCACCCGCTGCGTGAACACCTTGTAGAGCCGCCAGCTTTTCCCTAGGACAGGACCGAACACCAGGGAGGTCCCCACGCACAGCAGGCAGAGCCTCACCTGCCAAGGGCCAGAGAGAGGGGGCTGAAAGGGGCTCGCAGGGACACCAGGCACCCTCCCAGCCTGGGAAGCAGTAAGGATGGCTGGGGACATGTCTACAGTCTTCTGACTTCTGGAGGGTGATATCAGATACTAGAAAGCTGACCACAGGGTGAAGTAAATTCAAAGGCACGTATTCCTCTGCAGGCATGCCTGCTGCCTACCTTTTCCTCCTTATTCCTAGAGACTCTCATTGGAGGAGCAGGCAGGGAGAGACAGGCAGCTTGTGAGCAGCAGGGGCACAGAAGGTCCCAGCACCAATAAATCCCTTGCTGGCACCTCTGTTAATTATCCTCAGCCCAGTGGCTGAGCAGGATGCAGGGTGTGTGCTGTCCCATGTCCCACTCCCCCACATGGATGCACACCCACTCAGTCTGGCAGGGTGGCTGCCTCAGGTCAGAACATGGGGGTTCATCACACAGGTGAGTGTTTTGATGAAGATCTGCTCTGCAGCCAGAAAATTCACCCACAGCCACACACCACCTGTGCTGTGTCAGGCAGTAGTGGCTGTGTGGAGGATCCCATCCCTTTCGGGCTCCCCTCTCCCTGCTGCACTTTTACAAACCCAGCAGCCAGCCTGCCTGCCTGCCTGCCTGCCTGCAGGACCTCTCCCCTGGGAACCTGCCTCAAATCCCTTCCTCGGTGCGGATGTGGTTTGCAAAACAGAGAAGGCCATTCAGACGGAAAGCGTCTGGTTGCCTTTTGCGTATGTGAAAGCCACAGCCCAGCTGAGCAGCGAGGTGGTGACAGGCTGTGGCTGGGACAGAGCATGTACAGGTGACAGCTGGCTGGGAGAGAGCACGTACAAACAGGCCTGGACATGCATCAAGGTGCCCATCCCAGCAAAACCCCTGCTCACCTGAATAAGCTTTTCCATTGAGTCTCCAGACGGCAGGCTCTGCTCCTGAATCCCAAAGAGGTAAGCACTTGTGTAAGTCAAGCCACTGCCCAGCAGGGTCACGATGTTCAGATTGGGGCTGGACATCTTCACAATCCTCCAGGAAACAAAGCAGAGAGGTTGGTGACTGTTACTGAGTGTCACAACCTGGCAGCACAGGGGTGAGGTCCCCTTACAGGGATAATGATGGTCATAAGGGATGCTGACACACTGTCCACCCCCAGCCTGAGCTGTTCACCACTGCTCCAAAAGTTCACCCATTACTCCCATCTGGTCCCATCCTCTCCCCTTTCTTGCTGGAGTGCTTCACAATCCTTCAAGTATTCATTTAGCCCTATGCCAGCACCCCACCAACACAGCCCAGGGTGACTGTCCACAGCAGTAAGCTTTGGGTGCGAGAGCTATGTGCGCCCCCAGGAACAGGCCCTTCCCACTGCTCCTTCCTCTGAGGAGATCCCTCCACACTCAGCACAGTCTCAACTTCAGGAAACTGCCAGCAACGTTCAGGTTACAGTGTCCCCTCTGTAATTTCACCCCATCACTCATAATCCTGTAACTGTATTCAGGGAGGGGAGAATCAACCCACTAATCTCTCATGACCTGTCACCCTTCCCCAGCAAGCCCATCGAGTGAAAGCTGTACCTCCTGCCATCCTCCCCAAGAGCTCTGCCCCTTCCATCTGCTGCCAAGTCATTACTTTTCTCTCTCCTTGAGCTCCTTCCTGGCTTGTTGTCTTGCAGTCACAAAGCCTGAGGTTCAACCTGTCTCCCTCCCTCCTTGCCCCCCTCACCAAGTCTCAGCCCTTGGAGAAAGATATTCACCAGCTCATGGTCTCAGCTGCAGCTGAGAAAGGTCTCCTCTGCCCTCCCAGGTTCAGGAGGCAGACCATTATTTATTTACTGCAGAGCAAATAAATAACACACATTCATCACAGCACGTTCCGAGGCCATCAATTCAGGTGGCCACCAAACTCAACTCCACTCAGTAAATGAAGTGCTTCAGACTGGGATGCAGCTCATGCACCACAGCAGGCACAGGGCTCTCAACACAAACCCTTATGGGCAGGACCCTCCCGACTGCACAGTGGTTGTCAGGAGCATTAAATTCCTTAAAGCAACCAGAGAACTCAAACAACATCAGTTCAGGCTGCACTCAGATGTACGCCTCTGTGCAAAACAATGGCACGTGGAGAGCAAAGGCTTTGCCAGGTGAAGCCTGGGAGAGAGATGTATCCCTGGGGGAGGAAGCAGTTGAGATACCAAGGGACCAATGAAGCTGAGGAGAAGGTGGCGAAGAGGCAGCTGAGACCCACAACTGCTGAGGAAAGCTCAGCACTGGCTGAGACAGGTTGAGCTATGAGGAACTGCCAAGCCTTCTGCTGGATTTACGCTGCCTTCAGGGGAGCAGGACTTTTTATCTCCTTTGTGCAGACTGAACAGCACCAAAAAAAGTCTGCACTTCACCACCAGCTTCTCTCACCAATGGAGATCATGTTCCCCACAAATATGAGCAACCACCAAGATCAAAAAGGGTTATCAATATCTTCAAAGTATGAGTGGCCCAACAGCAGGAACGACATGTGGGGAGCATGATGGCTTTGCTATGGAGCTGTGCTGCTCAGAGCAATGCTCTGAAAAAGAAAAGGAAATGAGCTCTCTTTGTGCCCACTCCTGTTGATGGTTTTATTGAGTAGCATTTCCAGGATGAGACCATGCGTCACTGTCTGTGCCATGGCAGAGGGCACCCGCAGAGTCAGAGAATCATTAAGGTTGGAAAAGACCTCCAAGACCATCAAGTGCAACCTTTGACCAAACACCATCACAGGAACTAAACCACAGCACCAAGTGCCACATCCTGTCTTGAACACTTCCAGAGATGGTTACTCCATCACTTCCCTGGGCAGCCTGTTCCAATGCTTGACAACCCTTTCAGTGAAAAAATTATTCCTGGTGTCCAACCTGAGCCTCCCCAGTGCATTTCCTGAGGCCATTTCCTCTCATCCTGTCTACACCTCTCTGCCTTGGGGAGGAAAGGAGCAGTCCAAACAGGACTGTCTCCACCAGTGATCAAAACTTTGTGCGATGGAGAAAGCTGCAACACCCCTGGCATTACCCTTGCTTGCCGTGTGCTGCTCCTTCAGGCTTACACGCTCCTGAGCCTTAGCTGGTCATCAGCTCAGAGCCTGCTCCTGAAGGAGCCTGACTCTGCTACTCCAGCTCAGGGGAAATCTCCCAGAAGAGGGATGCCCTTACCTGTTTTTCCTGAAGCGAATCGTGAAGATGAGAAAGAAGAGTGCTAGCAGGACTCCTCCGGTCAGGAATGTCCACACAACTCCCAGGAGACCAGCAGAGAAGGAAGGGGAGCTCTTCACACTGCGGTCAAAAGATGTCTGGGGGAGGCAAAAGGGATAAGGAAGAAGAGGACCTTGCTGGGGCTCTCAGCAAAGGAGGTCCCAACTCCAGCATGATCACTCCCACAGTTATCCCGCTCAGCCAGAAACCACAGCTCCCAGTAAGAAGACACTACGGCCCCAGACCAAGTCCTGCAGGTAGGGCCACTGAGATGTGTGTGAACAGAACATGTCACCTGCTGAGTGCTCAGGAGGACACGGCAGTCCAGGAGCCCTCTTCTTGTGGCCAGCTAGCCAAATCCACAATGAAGCTGTACAAGTGATTCATAAACCTCAGGCAGCCCTGGCTCTGGGACACGGGAACAGAGACAATGGTTCCCAACTGTCTTCTGGAAAGAAACCTTTGGAGAAAGGCCCCGTGGTCCCCCAGTTGGTATCATGCTTCTTTAGATGCCTTACCCCTCCCCAGCTGGTGGACATGACTGGGATCCAGCAGCAGAGCTGCCAGTTGGGGCAGGAGCACAGCAAAGGGAGTGTGACAGCATTTTTCAGAGGCAGTGACACAGCAAGCTGGGCTCCACCCATCTCCCAGCTGGCTGGAAACTAACTTGGTCCCAGGCAGACATCAGCTGAGAACTGGCTTTTGAGGGACACTCCCAAAGTGGGTATGATGGAGGCACCTCTCTCCTCACACACAAGCCACCTTACGGGTTTAAATCTCCATTTAAAAATATTCTCTGCTATCTCCTTATTAACATAAAACGGATAAAATGATCCTATGTGAAACAAGAAACCTACTTCCGCTGCTGATCTAAAATGCTCCAGCATTTTTAACAGGGTGTGCATGTGTGGGTTACTGGCTTTTTTTTTTTTCCTTAAAAAAAGCATCACTTTTATTAAAGTCCTGGCACATCCCCCTTAAGCGGGGAGGGAGGAGAATGGGGTTTGAGCTGGGATCACATACGTCCTCACTAACTTCTCTGGTGCTGAGTCCTTTCTCAGGTATTCCTGCATCCAGTTTCTATTGCAGAAGACTACTTTTCCTGACAGTTGACACGGCCCCAAACTCCCAGTTTTTACTTCAAGGTCTGAGCTGTTTCTGCTTCCAACCTTGCTAGAAATAAATCTTCAGGCAGCAGAAAGGCATTTGTTTAGAGCCAGTGCCTCATCTCCCTCTTCCCCAGCCAGATTTCATCTCCTCTGGGCGAGCGAGAACAACGCGCAGCTTGAAGAATTAAAGCCAACACGTAATTCTTGAAACAAAAACGTGTCACTGCCACACGAGCACGGCTGATCCGCAGGCTCCTGGCAGCTCACATGCTGGTGCCATGCTGGTCACAGGGCAACTGGGAAAGGCAAACCCCTGCCTGGGAGAGACATCCAGCTGAGAGCTGCTGCTGCTGGAATACAGCTGATGCACATCTCAGCCTTGCTTTGCAGCAGCGTGGAGGGATCCCTGGGGGGATACTCATCTGCCTCCTGCAAACTGCTTCCCACCTCCTCTTCCCTCTCTCTATTCCCTGGGGAGTCTTTTGGCTCTCTGGGAAATGAAGACCACATCACACCGTGAAGATGGTCAGCCAGGTCAGTGCCCTGCTTACCAGGACTCTGTGTAAAAACCCCATCATTCAGCACAGATCAGGCCCATCCCCCCCCCTGACTGGAGCTGACAGGGCTGGTAGAAGGCTGTAATGCCATTCAATTTCTGTGTCCTGCCTGCTCAAGCCCAGTGAGGTGAGCAGGGCAAACTCAGCATTCTGGGGCTTCTGCACTTCAATCCCAGATGCATCCACCAACAAAATCTTTTCACCTCTGGCTGCTGTCAAAAGTGTTACTGCACCCTATTCCCAGCAACCACCCAGGGATCAGAAACACCCCAACTTTCCCACACACCCTCCCACCTGACTGCTGTTTCCCTGGATGTTGATGCTACTTGAAGTTGATGGAGCGCTTTGTTGGCTGCTGAGCGGAGTAAATCCTGGTCCTGGCAGGGGGAATATTAATTGTACGCCAGCTGCCAGAGCCAGAGGAGCCAAGCAGCTTACAGTCTTTTAATTAAAGGCCCATGGTCGTGCAGGACGTGATGGAGAGCCGAGCGGGCCAAGCCTCGCCGGTCCATCCAGCAGCCTCACGTGGTGCCAGCTGCAACCGAGTGCATCCCAGTGTCATTTCTATCGGCTTACTGGTGGAGGAGGGGAGGTACCATTTATTACAGTTGATGACTTTTAATTAAATCCTGCTCTATTCATATTTGAAAAGCACTTTGAAGTTATAGGGGACAGGAAAGGTCAAGGGCAGATGGAGCCATCTCAGGACAATCCTAAGCAGCCGGCCGACACAAGGGAGGGCTGCTTGACATGACTTGGCTGTTGCGGATGCTTTCTCACCTTCTGGGTAACTGCTGGGTGTCACCTAGACTGGGCTTTTCTTGAAGGCCAACCAGGAGGTGACAGTGTGCTGCCTTCAGCTGGACTGGGATTGCTCGGCAGCTGTGCTCCCCTCTCCATCCCTCCACCCAAATCTACTTCTGCAGAGCAAGCCTCATGCCCCAGAGCGCTCCCCTGCGTCCATACATCCCGCTGCATCCATACATACCACTGTCACGGTGCAGAGCTCCTGCAGCGCCCGCTGCTGCTGCTCCTGCCTGCCAAAACTGGAGCTGCCATCGCAGAGCTCAGAGCAGTTGAATCCCGGCTCCATAGCACATCCTCAGCCGTCATCCAGCCGTACCTTTGCCCTGCTGGAAGGATGAGTGTTGGCTTTCTCCGGGGGGAAGAAACCTCTGGCACACCCCGTATCCCCCCATCAGCAGGCACAGAGAAGGGTCCGGCAGCGCGGGGCTGAGCTTACCCGAACTGATGTGATGCACATCCAGGGTCAGGACAGGGAGCGACCCCTCCCAGTGTCCCTCGGTGTGTCCTCTGCAGCAGGAGAGTCAGCTCGGGACCTGGGCTCCCACAGAGCACGGTGGCATCCCCAGCACTGCTACACCACCCTGCAAAACAATGCGTAAGGAGGGTCACAGTGGCCCCCAGCCCCTATATCCCAGCTGGGAGCTGAAATGAGGTGCTGTGCTGGTCCAAGAAGGAGCATGGCACCCTGAACCTGCTGCAGCTTTCCTTTGCCAATGCACTTTCCTGCACTGGAGCAATTTCAGGGTCATTTTGCAAGTACCCCCTTGCGCTGGCAGTGACTGCTGGTTTCACGGAACATCCCCTTCTTCCAGCAAAAGGACCAGCGAGTGAAGACAACGACAAAGAGCAGCAAGTGTTGCCATCGCTGAACAGGACCTACACCCAGGCCTGGGTGAGCAGCGGCGAAGGTGCTTGAACCCAGTGTTCTGGCTGACTCGGCCCGAGGTGCAGCCTGGCTACCTGAAGAGCTGGCTATTTATTAAAGATATTTAGAAGCCTGACACCTCCGTGCTCCCCCTCCCTCCCAGTGCTCTGGCTGCCAGGTATTGTCCCTGCCTGCTCCTGCTCCCTTTGCACCACCTTTGCCTCTGCTCCCCCTTTCATTTCTCTTTTTGGTGTGGATTTTAATAGGCCTCATTACCATTTTAGACATGAGGTCATACTTATCCTCAAGCATCCTTACTCAATTACCATTGTCACCCGGTTTAATTAGCTTCCAGCGCACGACCATAAGCAAGTCTCCCGTCGTTAGCAGCTGGGGAGGAAGCGCAATAGCTCGCTCCCTATTTGCTCCTAACAACAGGTGGGAGGAAAAAATTATCCCTATCATGCTCCTCGGGTCTGCTCCCCAGCTCAGCATCCCCTGTGCCTGGCCGGTGCTCCATCCTTCCCTGTCGCTGCTCCTGACACTTTGATGCCCTCTCCTTACAAGTCCTTTCTTTGGACAAACTCCTGTCATTACGTGAGCAAAGAAAGAGTAAATTAAAAAGAAGCATGGTCACCAGGACCTGGTCTGAAACTTGATGTTTGTCACAGGGCGTAATCGGGAGTCAAATGCCAGAAAAGCTACAGGTGTTGTTCTCAGCTTGAGTGTAGACTGATTTTTCAGCTTTAGAGAAGTTGCTTACAAGCCCCAGCCCGAGCACATCGAGGTCAATGGGCTACTTGTCCAAAATTAGCAGACCCACCTCTGAAGCAGTAACCCCAGCTCTCCTGCTGGCAGAAGCCTTGATGTACTGTGGGTCTGGGCACCGTCCTGCCCCTGCCAGAACTTTCCCCAGCGTGAGATCAGCTCGCTGTGTCCTGCAAACACAGTATCACACATCAGCCAGACTGAAGATTTTACACACAAGGCCGTGTAAAGAGGTGTTTTTCAAGAGTGCTGAAGCCACCCAGCTCCATCAAGCCTCCCTCCCTCTAGCTTGTAGCAAACTGTGGCGGTGGTCCCCCTCTCCAGCAGGATCATCTTCTGGGGGTTTTCATGCCCTCCATAGCTCAGGCTGAGTGATGGGAAAAGAGGCATGGCTGCAGGAGATACCCAGCTGCTGCAGTGAGTGCCAGGATTGCTGCCATGCTGGGAGAGCAGCGGAGAGGAGGGGACGGGCTCCAGCTGAACAGTTCAAAGAGACCAGTGGACAGCGTGGAGGGGCTGGGTGGGGATGGGGGTAGGAGAGGGGCACTGAACCTTTGACACTGAGAAGACCTGAAGGTGAACACTGCCCAGCTCAGCTCCTCCCCATGCCTTCAGGTGGGTTGAAAGACAAAAACCCCTATAATTCCTTGTAACCTTCTGCCATGTCAGAGGGGGAACACACCTGGCAGGTGCACCACTACCAAGGCTGGCAGGAGGTCATCAAGCACAGCCTTCCCGTGGCTCACAAATGGAGATGTCACCACAAGGAGCATCAGTTCAACCCTCATCCACCCAGGAGGCCACCCCTCAGAGGAGGGCAGAAACCCCTTGGGGTCTCTCCAACCCCCCCCCCACCCCGGCATTCTGCAAACGGCTCCCACACAATGTTGATAACAAGCCAAGGCCAATTAGCGTTCATTAGTATGCAACAAAGCAAGCACCAGTGCAGTTGTCGCTGAAAGGCAACAGGCATTTCCAGCCCAACTCCTGTCTCTTTTGAGAGCTGGCAGGAATGCTTCTCCGTGGCCTGGAGAGGATCCAAGGGGAATCAGCGCTTTGGGGGGTCACTGACCCTCAGGGCGAGGCTGAGCAATGGTTGTGGGGACAGACAACAACAGGTAACACCCCAATCCTTAAAATGTGAGGGTCTGTTGAGAACAGAGACTTGTGGGGTTTGGTTTTTTGGGAGTTTAAGACCAAAATGCCAACCAATTCTGATGGATCACTTCCAGAGTAGAATCACAGAATGGCTTGGGTTGGAAGGGATCCGACAGCTCTGCTTGCTTTGCTCTCCCCTTGCTGCCCTCAGTCTCTGGCATTTCACCTCCTGGCTGCCTAGGACATGGTGGAGAGTGGCCACAGAGCGGCATCAGCTTGCACGTGGACAGGATCCAAAAAGCCACATGTCGATAGGAAACAAGTGACTGGACCACATGAAAAATATTAGCACCATCATCTTCTAAGATAAAAGGGAAGCACTGACTGCTGAAACCAGTATTTGGATAAAAGCAATTTGTGGCCACCTCAATGGTCGATCTCCAGGCCTGGAAAACCTGTTTCTTTAGATCTGTCAAGACCCAGGAATGCTTAGCATAAAATCATTTAGGTTGGAAAAGAGCTCTAAGATCATCAAGTCCAAAAACTAACGTAGCACTGCCAACCCCTCCACTAAACCACGTCCTTAAGCACGACATCTACATGTTTGTTGAACACCTCCAGGGACAGATACAGAATCATAGAATCACTAAGGTTGGAAAACACCTCCAAGATCACTGAGTCCAATATCTAACAAGGCCGAGAAACTGTAGACCTACTGATAAACACCCCTCTAAATAGATGCAGTTGACGTCATCTGAATGTACATCTTGGTTCTCTCGGAGTTTCTTCTTCCCTTCAAAACCTTTCTTTTGAAAAAAAAAACAGAGGAAAAAACCCTTTAAAGAAGCTGAAAAATTGGCACAGCATGTACAGACCCAGAGCAAGCAGAATGAACTTCTCACCCCAGCAGGTTCATTTTGATGTAGTGTTGAAAGAGAGGCTTCTTCCCAAAGGTGACATCGCTGCTCGGTGAATCAAAAGGTGGAAAACTGAAGATGTGAAATCACAGACAATAGAACAATTGCATTCAGAAATGTGCCAGTCTTCATGAGCTCTGCAATCCTGTCCGGTCATACCAGCCCTGACACAGAACTGGTACGTGTACCCCTCTGCAACGAGCACATCTGGAGAAACACATCTGCTGAGAAGAGCTTTTGGGAAGGTGGCTGTGTGGCCAGAGGCAGAGAAGAACAGCTGGGGAGAAGGAGCAATCTGCAAAGGGCAGAGCCATTCCTGCTGCCTCAGGAGAGGAGCAGGAGACCTCGGCTCATCCCTGATGGGCTGTGCTGCTACTGCCACTCCTGGTGGGAGATGGAGGTCTGCTGGAGCTGAGGAGCCTCGGCTGACAGGACACCGGGCTGCACACTGGCAGCGGAAAATCACCCGGATAACTGTTCCGGGTACACAAACACCGCGGGATGGGGTTTTGCAATTCAGAAATCTGGCACTTCCGAGACAGGCTCCTGCCTTTTCCTTCTACTCTTCTTGTCCAACAAGATCCCTTCTTGTTTGGCCTGAGAAACCTGCAATATTGCCATCCCCAAGGCGATCAAAAAAAGTCACAAGCCAGACTTACTGCAACACCCCCCCCGTGATGAAGCTACTTAAAAACTGTGAGTTAAAACACACAGCGTATCTGAAGATTATTTTTAATTTATATTTAAAACTTCAGCACCTACATTTCCATGCTTTCCCCTGCAAACACAAAAGGAAGAAGAAAGAAAACCAAGAAACCCTGCCTATCACATCATCCTAAAACCTGGGTTACAAAGGCTCAATCCCCAGGAACACTGGGGAGCTACAAAGTTGTCATCCTTCTTCTCAGGGACTGTTCTGTGCTCACGCTTCATTCTGCTCTTGTCCCTGGGATTTCCAGAGCCACTTCCAGGCCCCTCAGATTTCATACCTCACAGACAGAGAGCAAGCTCAGTGCACAGGCACATGATGGCGCACATCACAGAGCCCAAATGGGCTCATCTTCCCACCCAGGCAGTGTCCTTGCCTATGCTCCCACTCCATGATCCCCATCCAGGGTATGGAGGACAAGCACCAGGAACTGCAGGACCTGCTGCACACAAAGGAGGGAGATGCAGGACAAGGTGCTTCTGTCTCTGGATGCATGGGGAGCTCACTGTGTGACTCTGAAACCTGAAATTTTGTGTTGACTGAAGCTAGGTGTGATTTTCAAGCCTCCTACCGTTTTGGAAAGCATATCCCAAGACCACAAAGGAAATAACTTCTGAATGTTGATCTCACTTGCATGTCTGTCCACTGTAGCTGACTCAGCTTGGGAGGATGGCACAAGGTTGGCACATTTAGCTCTGCCTCTAGACTTAACTTCATAAATGCAGGTTAAATACCCATATGGCTTTTTTCAGTTCTGTGGTTTACATTTTGAATTAAAGAAACCTCCACCAAAAAAAAAAATCAGTGTTTTTTTTGAAGCACCACACAGTCCTGCAAGGAGCTGACTCACACTTCTCCTACTAAGGAGCTGATAAGGCTTTTAACTCTCTAACCATAATTGCTGTACAATGATAGGCATGTGAGAAACAGAGGCAGAATAGATTGGAGATGCTCAAAGGAAGGGAAATTAGGAGGGAATACCAAGAGGCACAGGGAGCATGCCACAGATGAGGCCAATTTGACCAGAGCTGATGGAGAGCTAAACCAAATCCCTGGAGCTGCTGAGGAGCAACTTTGTGCCACTCGAAGACCTGAGCCCTCCCTCGTGTCCAGCTGTAGCAGCTGCTGAGCAGCATGTGGATGAAATGAGCATAAACCTCCTCCTACCTCCCCAAAGTGGCTGGGAGTCCAGGGTTTGGGACCCCACCACTCTTCGTGCTGAGCTCACCCCTGCTCGGCCAGGTGGCCTGGCAGGGCTCCTCACACAGAGCCAAGCGACAGCAGGAAACAGCCAGGCAGGTCCTTCCAGCCCAATTTAAGTGACCCCACGGTACCCCCAGGTGGAAGTTCACCTTCCTGCAGTCAGTGGGAGAAGCAGTGGGATCTCTGCTGCCAGACAGCAGCCTCACCGCTTGGGGCCAAGGAGGGCACAGCTGCCTCCCCCAGAAACAGGCAGGGAACACGCCCCAAGCACCGCTCTGAGAAGGAGCAGTGCTGCCCCCATGCCCTTCCCATGCCCAAGCCTCTGCCCACAGCTGGGGGCTGGGGTGCACAGTGCCCCAGCAGCTGTGCTGCATGGAGGACACGCAGAAGCTTTTCACCTCTTTGGGAAAAATCCCGGGTTTTTATTACTCCATAACAACTTCATCAATCATTTCATTTATTAGGGGGAGACCACACCTGTAGGTGTTGTTCTGCCTCCATGGGACAACCTCTCTGTTTGTTCCCAAGCCCTGGGTCAGGCAGGTCTCCATTCCCAGTGCTGGGCATGTGGCAGATGACCTGAAAGTGGCGTGGCAGGCGTTTCTGCCTCTCCAGAAACACACGGCCCATTTCAAGCTGAACTGCACCTTCACCAGGAAGAGGCAGAAGTGGCCAGGGCTGCCTGCAAGGCCAAACTGCGTGGCCACCATGCCCCATGCCCACAGAAACCCAGCTCCTGCCTGCCACACTGCCAGGCACAGCCAAAGAGAAGAAATGTTGGAGGTGTGCAAAAATCCCCATGCATCTCCTTCACAATTTGCCCTGGTAGTTGCTGCAGGCAAAGCGTGAGCCCCTCAGTCCGCGGGGCTGGTCAGTCCTGAATCCCTGCCATGGATCACACCCGCATCCCTGCCCCAGGGAGGCTGGCACCCTGTCACAGGACAAGGATGCTGCAGGACTCCATTGTGGCTGTGTGACACTCACACTTTTCCACCAGGACGCTGATTCAAGGCGCTGTGACTGGTGCAGCATTCCCAGGTCTCAGAGCTCTGTGCCCATTCCCGGTGCCCCTGTTGCCTTTATAGCTGCTCCCATGCATTCACATGCATGACCTGCTTCGGAAAGCTGCCTTTTCCCAGGCCATTCCCATCAAATGCTGCTACTTTCTCCTTTGGGCATGTGCCCCAATATGCTGCTCTGAGGCACAGCTCAGCCCCAAGCACCGCTGCTGGAGGCTCCAACATCCCTTCCTTCCATCAGCTCCCTCTGCCTTGGGGTGTTTGCACCAGCCTAACGAACGGGAACGTGCTAAACAGCCTTACAGGAAGGTGTAGCCTGCAATTTTTTTCTGTCTTAACTGTACCATCTTTAGAGAGCCACCATGAATAAGAGGTAAAAAAGCCGGATGATTTAGTATTTTGATTTACAAGGGAGATCTACCTTGTGGTTGAGGTGTGTATGACTTAATTAAAAGCAGAAGCTCACCCCCACTGAAGCTGTTTGCTGCCGAGCTATCAAATGCAGAGGAGGAAGAGGCCTCAGAAGGAGTATTTCCATAGAGTTATGCTTCACACTAAGCATATGCCTTCAAGAGCTCTCCCTTTCCAAAGCTGGCAGAAAGCTACAGCTGCTCCTCCATGCAATCAGACACCATTCCCTCGCAGCACCAGCACACCTGTGTTTTCACAAACAGGGCTAGGATGGCCAGGCTGCAAAGCCACACAGCCCCAAGCATGAGGACGGCTTCTAGCCCTAACAAGGTCAGCATGTTTTTCCTCTATTTAACTTTTTTCCTTCAAAATTTGGCAGGATTTTGGAAATCAAGTGACACATTCAGTCCTTAAAGAGGCAGGAAAACAGAGCACTGCAGCTCTTTCACCTTACCCCCGATGACCAAGCAGCAGGGAATATTTTCCCCTAGGAGACAGATTTGACTTAAGGCTCTGAAAGCCAGAGATGTCCACGGCTCCTCTGGCTCCCCTCCCGGGTACCGCAGGCTGCCAAACTGCACCCAGTGGTGCCCTGCTCAGGCTTCTCATCTCTTTGCTAGGCAAAACAAGCCCCCCACCAAGGGGCAGGGCCACATCAAGGTTTCCACGAGGTCTGCCAGCCTGGCTCCCTGCAGACAGCAGTGAGGCTTGCGCAGGGGTGGAGAGGGGCTGCTCCAAAACTGGAGGCACAACCAAACCTGTGTGGAAAGTGCTACGTGTGAACTGTGCCAGCACAGGGTCCGCAATGAGAGCGGCACATCCGGTGCCTGGCACCAGGTGGGTGAGGCGATGTGGCAGCTGCGCCAAGGACGCATTAGAAATGCCAGCTGCAACTCAACACTGGCAGCTCCCGGTTACCTGGGATCTGGTTCCCTTGGCCTCCTCCCTGCCCCTCTCAGGATGCAGAGCACCTGTGGAGCAGCAGAAAATCCAGCTCTGGGTCCATGAGCCACCTCTCCCTCAGAGGTGACCAAGCCCCTGGGAGTTGTGTCATGCTCAACTCTGGCAGCCAAGGAGAAGCAAACAAGCTGGGTCCTGGAGCGTTTCCTGGGGGGCTCTCACCCCTAGCAGGACTGCGAACCCAGGCCACACGGGTCCCTCTCTCCCCCTCTCCACCCAGCAGGTTGCTGCACTGTGGAGTTGGCTGCAACTTTTCTTCTCCCAGTTTGAACTCCGAAAGGCACACGGCTCGCCCAGGTTACAGCAGTTTTGTTAGAATAAACTGACCTAGTGCTGCAGCTTCATTCACATCCTTGCATCCTTGTAAGGCGGCCCTTTCCCATCGCGGGGTGCCGGCAGGCTCCCGCTCCCACAGGCGCCTTCCAGGGGCTGCTTAGAGCCTTCGGGACGGTATTTTCTGGAGAGCTACAAAACACCGGCCCAAGCCCGCCCCGTTTCGAGCTCAGGGGTGCACTCCGGGCACAGCCGAGCAGCGAAGGGCGAACGAGGAGCGCTGCATCCCCCAAAAGCGCGCCCGGCCCACGGCTCCGTGCCGCGGGCGGGAGCGCTCGGGGGCTGCCAGCCCATCCCGCGGCCTCGCTGCGCTGGGGTCTCGCCGGCGGCACCCCGCATGCTGCGCGGAAAGGGGCACGGGGAGCAAAACCACCAAAGCGAAGAGCGCCAGAGCAGGAAAGCAACTCGGGAGGTAACCTGGGCGCCTCAGCCATCCCGCTCACAGCCCCAGCCAAGGCTGCCGGCCCCTCTCTCCCCACACCGCGCCCGCCGGAGCCCCCGACCCACCTGCGGGGACGGCACCCGTGCGCGGGGTGCCAACCTGCGGAGACCTGCGGGANCGCGCTCCTCCCGCCGGGGCGGCGGCGCCGGCCCCGCTCCCGTCTGGCCCGGGACAAAACTTCTCGGCAGCGGGGAAAAAGCCCGCGGGCCGGGGCTGTCCCGGCAGGGCTGGACCCCGTTTCACGCCGGCGCCTCCTCCAGACAACAGCAGCATCGAACCCTCCCCAGAACAGCCCCGCTGCCGGAGCCGGGAGAGCGGGACCCTCCGGCACAGCCCCCCTGCGGCCCCGGCTGACCTGGCCCCGCGCTCCCGCGGCTGAGCCCAGCGCTGCTCCCTATCCCGCTGCTGCCGGCGGGATGCGCCCGGCTGGGAACGGGCCGCCTCGCTCGGGTGCTCCTGGCCCTGGCAGCTGAGGCAGCACAAAACCCCACGTCTGTGGCAAAACCGGCCCGAGAAGGTGAGTAAACGCGAGGGCGGCCAACCTCGTACTCCGTGACCTGCTTGTGCCGCCCCATGGCTAGTGGTAGCCAACGTGACTACTGCGGTAGGTATGTTTGTGTGAGCCACGCTCGGTGTCGTGTGGACAGACCCACCATCCCTCTCAGCATCCCCGTGCCGACCGTTTCCCTGTCTTGCCTCCCACGGTCCTGATGCTCGCATCAGCTTCGTGCTCTCTCTCCTCAAGACATCCACTCCATTTTACTGTAACTTTTCCCCAACTCTGAAAGCCAAAAGCTCTGCTCCAGCAACGTCTCCCAGCCTGCAGCAAAATGCCAGGTGCTGCTGGAAAGGGCTGTTTGCAGACAGGTGTAAGGCCGTGAAGGTTTTCTCTCTTTACACACTTCTGTTTACCTCATTTACCCAACTTTGCTAGGCCCTGCCATGAGCATTGCTAATTTTTCGCTCCTGCCCGTTCCCAAACCTGCAGAGCCACGGACCAGGGGCAGCTGAATGGGAGTGGAGAGGTTTGCACAGCCCTGTTGGTCATGCTGTGCCCCACAGCACCACTGTAAACAACTGGTGACCTGTTAGTTCCTGAGCCCCATAAAAGCATCCAGTTTGCAGCCTCTGGTTCTGGCAGCAGCTCCCACTCCCCTTTGCTGGATTTGACTGATGTCCCAGAGGAGACGCTGCAGTAGGACCTCTCCACTCCCTTTTCCCATCCTCCTCTGAGGCAAAACAGAGGGAGGTACCTTGGCCAGGGAGTCTAACATCACCCCCCAGAAAGTGTTTTCTAGCCCGGGCAGTGATGGGCAATGAAGGCTCAGTCCCAGACCCTGAGCTGCTGGTGGGGCCGAGGGTCACATCCAGAGCAGGTGGAGGAGGTAGGAGCCTTGTTACTGCCACATACAAAGGAGAATGAAAAAGCCCCTTGGAAAGCCTTGGGAGACCAAGGTCCAGCGATTTAAAAGATGGAGACCCATGGATTAATTCTGAATTTTGGCACGGAAAGCAGCCCTCCAATTTGCAGAGGTGCGGATTATCTGCAGCTCACAGTGGCTATAACGAAGGTTCCCCCATATTTCAGTATCTCTGGAAATCTGATCTCTTTTAAAACACGCAGGCTCTTAGAATTTAACAGTCTGGTCTCCACCTCCATGAAACAAGGACCCTAAGTAGAAACATCTCTCAGCAGGGAGCGAGGGGAGAGGAGTGAGAGCCTGGCTGTTCACCCAGGAACAGGAGTGGAATGCCTTATTTCTGGTTCCTCCCAAAGCTAGCAGAGAGCACTCCTGTTGCCCCACTGACTCATGCTTATTACTAAGCACTTCGTAAACTGCGATATGAGAAATGGCCGCTTTGTGCATGCTTCAATTTTGCTCCTGGGTTTTGCTGTCAGAAAAAAATAATCAAAGCTCTGGGGTTATGGACAGTTCCTTGGCAATTGTTATAGACATGTGCACATGCATCACCTCTTACTCCTCACCCAGCAGAACTGGGACCACAACCTCATCCCAGTGAGCTCTGCAGCCCTACAAGAGCTGGGACGTCCTTCTGGGTGTCACTTGGCATTGTCAGAGAACATGCAGTTGCAGCCAGGATGTTGGAGAGTCAAGGAAAAATGCCTGGAAGTTTTGTCTGGAGGCACGAAAGTGCCTGCTGCGCTACAGGTATGCACCAGAGAAGGATTTGTGCTGCCGAGCAGGAATGGAGGAAGGAATGGAGGTCTGGAAAGGCACAAGTGAGGGCAAAAAGCCCATAGTTAAGGTGAGCTGTGTTACAAACTCTGCAGGGACGAGGCCCCTTTTGTGCCAAAGGGTCCTGCTGTGCTTAAAGCGCGGTCAGTGACCCCGGGCTGGGAACACAGCACCCCATGCCAGAGAATAACTGGAGCCCAGCAGCGGCATGGCTCAGCCCAAGGCTGGGTCCTAGGAAGGGAAAGAAAAAGCTGAACTCATTTGAAACTGCCAGGGGAGGCAGGATGCAATTTTCTCCATTTGTCTTCCATGTCTTTTCTCAGTCCTTGCTCTTCTTCCTGTGAGGAGTTGGATTGCAGAGCTCCCTAGAGGGGTTCAGTATCCATCACAACACTGCCTGATAAGAAGGATAAACCACCTGCTCATGCCTCTTCATTGCTTCTCTGGCTCTTCATCCTTAGCACCTTGTTCATCCTGCATGGAGCTATTTACACGTAACACCTGCTGGCTCCCTCGTGGGAGTTGTGATCACCTGGCACACAGCACCTCACTTTGGAAATATGGCCCATGTGATTTGCTCCAGGACATACACAACGGTTTGATACTTGTTTCAAGTTTACTCTTGAAAAAAGGGTGCTTGGAGCTGATTTTTGTGTCCTGAGACCCCCCTGCTTGCCAGTCATTAGGAGTAACACCTCTCTTGGGGGGTCTGGATCAGGGTTTTAGCCCATTTAACACTTTGCCCATCCTCAAGCGTTCACATCCAACCAGGGTGTCACACAGGACCATCAAGACTGCCCTCTACTTTAACTGAGGCTTTTGGTCATCTGCTAAACTCTTCTTAAGCAACTCACATTGCAGTCAAATTTCACTAAATTTGTCCAAGTTTTCTGTAGGATGAAAGATGTATTCATTTTTGCTTCCTCTTGGGGGAAAATTAGTATCTTGGAAAAGCCAAATTCAAATATGACTACCTATGATTGTCCTGACTTTGCTCAGGTCCATTGTAGTGAGGCGATTCTCAACTCCACTGTTTCTACCCATCACGATGACTCTAAAAGGGAGACAGGGTGTGCTGGATGGACGCATCCTCTGCTGGGAAATAATCATCCAGCACACTTAGAAACTCTCATGAGACTTGACTCTGGCCTGCAGGCAAACTCCACAGATGTGTCCCAGAATTAAATTATCTATGCAAATACAGTTTTCTTTTCACACGTTGCCAATGAGCCTGTAGAGAGAGATCCGTGCTGGGCCCCGTTTGATGAGGTAGTCAGGTACACACCGTGCTCCCTCTTGGGCTTTCCTGATCGACACAGTCTGCTCCGAATCCCCGCTGTAGAACGGCTAATGTTCCCATTAGCATGAAGCACCACCCTTCTCTCTTCACACCCTCTCTCCTTTCTCAGCATGGGGTAGCCAGCAGTAGTAACAAAAAAAAAAGCATCTAGCCACACTTGGGCAATACCAGTTTTGTCCGATTAATTCTTAAAAGAGAAACTTCTTCACGTTTTCCTCTTACAGACAAAGTTTCCTATTTGGGAATTTAAACAACTGATTATTTTCATATACCCACCTAGTGCATGGTCCCTTGGGTGTAAATTAAGTTTTACCCATTTGAAGGTTCACTTTGCAGGGTTCATTAAAGCCATCCTGCCTTCCCCAGCCCATTTCCAGGCCATGAGGTTGGGCACTGGACTTCAGACAGGCAGCCATCCCATAAAACCCATCCCCAAGAGCCAGGGCTAAGTGCCCCACACAGTGAAGCCTCTCAGCAAACACCAGCCACTTCTTCAGCCTCCAGGCGTTTCTATTCTCTTCTCCAGCTCCCAGGAGCAGGACCTTGGACTTTTTTTAGACTTTTCTGGGATTTCTGAAGGCTTGAACAATTCTCTGCTGTTCCCACACCATCCTGTTGGCTTTCTGACACTTTCCAAACAATCTCTTCTCAGCTCCTCTTCATTCCCCTTTAACAGAAGTTCCCCATTATAACCACTTACCTTGATAAGGCAACTGGGAACATGTGTGGACGACTCTTACACAAAGAGCTGCCCTCAGGGAGGTTCCCACTGCTCCCTCTCTTCCTCCCAGTACATCTTGGAAGACTGTCCATTCAGACGGTGATATCTCTGCCAGGAGTAGTTAGGTGCAGCTGAGGACATGAGTATGAACCAGGTCACATTCCCTTTAAAGCCCGTTTTCCATGCCTCTGTGAACTGCTTTAAGATAACTGTGTAACTCACTCCTGCCACAGAAAATTATGAGCCATTTAGTGCCTCTCCATCCAGGGCAAGTTAAAAAACCTTCCTTTGCAGTACAAGGCCCTGCATCTTCCCAGAATTGAAACAGTGTCTCAGAAAGATGCTCTTTGTATGGTTGATGTGAACCCCACTGTTGCTAGACGGACAAGCCAAGATCTTAGGAGTGACCCAGGTGGAAAAAGAAATAGGAAAAAAGCGGGGAGAACCAGAGGGATCAAGAATATGTTGGAAGAAAATCAGAAGTGGCATGTGACCCACATCCCCTTGTAGCAGAAGCTACAGCACTTTGAACTTGTCTAGGGCAGGAAGATCAGCTCCAGCGTGGTTTCCACCATGCTTAGAACTGCAGCTCACTCCCACCAGTGAAAACTGGTTTGTTAGCAACACCCTGCTCATCCTGCCTGTCTCTTATGCAAAGTAAGGCTAATCCCAGAATCACCTGACAGGGGGCCAGGTCAGAAAGTCACAGAAGGCTTGGGCCTGAGACATGACCTCCTTCCAGCTGCTGTTTGGCAGCTCCCTGTAAAAGTGGAGCTGGTGCTCACTACTGGAAGACAGGCTGGTCTGCTTCAAGTCTCCCTAGTCCTTTCTGCTCCATCCACGAAGCCGATCTATGGGGTGTTAAAAACTCTCCGTGTGAAGCCTTTTTGCATCCTGCCAGTGGCAATGCTGGATGGGGACCAGCTGGATGGAGAAAACCCTCAGTCAGTCTGTCGGATGTGGGAGAGAGGCTGACAACCTTTTGTAAGCTGGTTTCCCACATGCTTTGTAATTATTGTTTTTTGGGGGATAGCATCAAGGGGAAAACACGAGGTTATGAATTAGTACTGTGGCAAGGAAAAGGGAGCCAGGGTAAAGCTTCTGAGAAAGCAGCAGGATGATCCTGCACCACAGAGTGTGTGGGAATCAAGTGAGGCTGTGACCAAGCGTTCTGGTGGAGGAGGCATCAAGCAGCTCTCTAGCTCTGACAAGGATGTTCATACAGATTTGGTCCTGGGTTTCAGAGACAAATGGCCTCATCTTTGATGAGATCCTTTCCAAAGAGTTAGGACCATTGCCCCAAATGTTCTCCCCTTCCTCTTTCTTCCCCCCACTTTACATGCTGAGCATGATGTCACAGGGTGTTGAATATCCCTTTGGTCAGTTGGAGTCACCTGTCCTGGCTGTGTCTCCTCCCAACCCCCCAGAACCGCCCAGCTTCCTCCCCAGCCTGGCAGCACGAGAAGCAGAAAAGGCCTTGGCTCTGTGTAAGCTCTGCTCAGCAATAACAAAAACATCTCTATATTATCAACCCTGTGTACAGCACAAATTCAAAACACAGCCCCGTACCAGACACTGCGAAGAAAATTAACTCTACCCCAGCCAAAACTAGCATAAAGGGGAGAGAGAAACTTGGTGGATCGTTCCCTCTCCCACATGGGGTAGGAGCACATGCACAGCTTTTATTAAGCATCAGCAAATCCCTCTCAGAGGGATGGGATAAGGCAGAATAGCACTTTATGGCAAAGCACAGGTTCTGCCAGTGGGAGCACAGGGCATCCTTGACTGAGCTGTCCACAGGTTGACATGTTTTATTTACCATATAAAAAATAGTGCGGGAGGGTGGGCAGGTGGGGTGGAGGGGAGCAGAAGAACCACACCGTTTTCTTCTTGGTTTTTTTCTACTTGTATTTTCTATTGGAGACTTGGTTTTCATCAGTCCCTGTTTTTGGTGAGGGAATAACAAATGCCCTCCAAGGTTAGATGGTGCTTCAGTGAAAGGCCATGCCTGGTACCACACTTCAGAAAAGCCTGCAGAGGCCTGAGCTCCTGAAGGACCAGCCAGGCTCTGCCCAAGCTCTGCTGCATGCTGACACAGGAGACCAGGAGTTCAGCTAATTTTAGGTAAGGGACTGGTCATGCCAGATGCACTCACTAAGCTTGCCCACTCTTTCCTTTCGTACTGAGTCTTAATGTAGGATTTTTATTAACTGTTTAGCATGACCTGGAACCCAGAGGAAGCATTCAGCCTCTTTCATGCTAATCTGAACCACCGAAGCTTTTAAGGTTCACCTCGTGCTGCCAGCAACACCCAGTGCCAGCAGTGATTAGTGGTCTCCTGGGAGGTATCTCAGCCTCTTAGGATTTGACAGGGAAACAATAAAGTTTGCAGTGGAGCCGAGTTTCAGCTGTGCCCATCTGCTAAATAACAAGTGGTAAATGATAGTTTCCTTCAGCTGTAGCAGTCCATGACTACTCATGAAGTCATATAATGATCTCATCTCAGTTATTCACCACGTTCTTTCTTCTACCTGACACAGTGAAGATGTTTTTCTTTCTAACAGCAGAGAGTAAAACCAAACCCAAATCCCCATTAATGCAGATCTAATGCACATGCAGTGCACAACAGAAGCATCTCTTGTTTCTGGCTCTAGCTGCCACATCTGAAGTATTTTTCCTTCTAAGAGCTGGAAAGACAGGCCACTGCCTTTCTTTTAAGGTGTTCCCTTGTCACAGCAGGGGCCTGGCACTTGTCTCCCTGGATGCTAAGCACTGTGCTGCCAGGTAAGGACTGCACATCCCTGTTTCCAGATCCTCACAGACAAGGAAAGCTCTTGCTCATGGCAGTCCTTAGAAACAAAGACTTCTGTCTGAGGCTGAGGCACAGAGGGCATTGGTGGCACAGAGGGCATTGGTGGGAGATGTTCATCACTCCAAATTAGTCCCTGATGCTGGTGGGAATGTGTTGAATGAGAAGGTTCCCACATCTATCCTGAATGGGCCATCCTGGAGCAGAGACCAGCTGTCTGTGGCCTTATCTGTCCCCGTGGGGACAGCTATGGCGTGCTGGGGGCTAGCTGTGGAAGGTGTTTCTGGGCTCACTAGGAGGAAGAAAAGGAGGCACAGAAGATGTGAGGACAGAAGGAAAGGCCACCAACAGCTTGCACCAAGAAGCCCATGGAAAAGCACATCCATGAGAGTGGGCTCCTTGGCGTAGTGGACGTCTGTGCTGGCTGCCAGAGAAGGGGCCTGCAGCGTGAGGAAGGGAAAAGGGTTACCATGGGGTCGTGGAAAAATCCTTGTGCAGAAGGAAGAACAAGAAGACAGGAAAGGGGTGCTGTGTGGAGGCAAATGGGAGTAAAGGTAAGGCAGTAATGCTGCAAAGCTGAATCAGTCTGCTACATCAGTGCAAAGCCCTGGCTGTCACAAGGACAGCGCTGTTGACTTCAGAGACAAAGGCAGAAGGGGGTATGAGACACAGAGCCAGGAAATGGAAGTTACCACCATCTATGTTTGGGTATCCATAATGTCAAGAATAACTTAGTAAACAGGAAGTTAAAAGCCAGGAGCTCATCAGCTGAAGTGAACAGGGAAAGTAGAGCAGGAACAGGAGGAGTGACAACTGAGAAACAAGGCAAATGCAAGCCTGGCATGCAAGGAAATAATTGTTTCTTACTCTTTGTAAAAGCTGGCACAAACGAATCTTAAAAGCAGAGCTGTTGTTTCCAATGCAGCTTTCCAACACCCGATTTAAAAACCACTAAAGTACATCTTACCCTTGGTGGATGCTGATCTAAATACGCCCACATTTTACAAGTAACATGATAGATTTTTCCATGGCCTTTAAAGCTATTTTGAGTCAAGGACACATACCTGAAAAATCACAGATCTTTAGTACAGAATTTTTAACTAAGCTGTGAAGCACTTTGATCAATAAGCTCACTGCTTTGTTGCCACTAAGAAATTCAAAGCAGTAACTGCAGATTGCTCTACCCCAACACTTAGAATATGAGATGGGAGAATATTTTACAACCCACAAGAGTTTTTGCTTACTGTCCTTTAAAGGGATTATAATCACAGGCTTCATAGTACGACACACACCAGCCCTGAAGTTGTGAACTCCTCAGTTTCTCTGAAGGTTCTGAAAGCCCATTCATCATGGGCTGCTTTAAAATTAAAGAAACACATCTTTCTTTTCTTAAAAGGAAATTAAAAAAAATGGATGTCTTTGAAAAAGTTTGACTAGATGTTTGCCAATGCAATTTGCATGAAGAAGACACTTGTTGCTGAATAAAATATTGTGAAGACAAGACATTTGTCAGCTTTATTCACCCTGGAGAATTCTGAAGAAAAGTTCATGACAAACGCAACAGAACTTTCAAGTTTGAAAAGGTTGTTACAGTAAAAAGAAAGGAGAGAAGAGGAGAAGAGGGGAGGAAATGGCTGGGCTGCCATGTACAACTAAACAGGCACATGGAAACCTCTCAGATCTGGGATGTTCAGGCACGTTATGACAGAGAAAACACAGGCAATGGAGGATGTTTTTATCACTGTAGCCAGGAGTGCCAGCACTGATGTCTTCTCATGAAACAGCAACTCAGCTTCTGCAGTGGTTAGTTAAACCCAAAGATGTACCAGGTTTCTGGGAAGCAGGCTTGGGAAAATGTCTTATGCTGGCACCTGGAGCAGTAGCAAAAGATGACTGGAACAGCCTTTTCAAATGTCATTCCAGCCTTTCTGTTGCCAGGCTATCACTCTGGACTTCAGGAATGAATGTACTGAATGAGCAAAGTTACTGCAGAACCATGCCCACCTCCTGTGGTTGCCTGGACCAGGACTACAACCAACATAAGTTGTCAGCAGGGCCTGTGGAAGGACGAAAAGCTTTTCTGGTGATAAAGCAGCCATCATCTTAAGGAGTTGCTGGGTCACGATAACCATGAACCTCCGTATCCATCCCAGATATCACTGAAGGATTCATCTGTTGGTGCATTAATGAATGGGAAAAAATTATTTGTGGGGCATATTTCGATATTCCTACATCCCTATCCATGGAAAAACAACATCTGTTACCTTTACACATGATGAAATATGTTCTGCTCTGTCCATAGGCCCTTTGTCACACCACTGTTGCTATTTAGTCATGTCAGACCAGGGCCTCATTTTGTCATGTCAAGTTATCGTCAGGCTTCATCTTTGGCCACAGAAATCTGGGCACAACACTATGATGGCTTAAAAAGCATCAGGTGAGATACCCTCACTAGACGCTTGTGATGTGTGGAATGGTATAGAAGGCATATTTGTTGAAAATCTACAGCTTGTCTGAAGAGGGAGTGGCATTCAGAAAATGCCATTAAGGAGGATGTTTCCTTCTCACTCACCCGGTACAGAAGCCACCTTCAGAGCCCATGATGAATGGCACAGATCACCCCTGGAGTTCTCCTTTTGCCAGGAGACCACAAATGATGTTGGAAGGATTTGGAAGGTGTTCTCTGTCAGGACAGCCTTGGTTCAGAAGCTGGTGTTGGGTTTGAGGAATTACCCTGAGGTCGATGTTCTTTCATAATGTGAATCCCCAAAAAACTTAGGTAACTGGCAGTGTGACACAGAAGTGACACTTTTGCCACCAATTTTCAATATGCTTCTCAAAGGGAGTCACCTTGGAGGGGCAGATCTGTGACTCTGGGAGCAAAGCTCCTGTGACAACCCAGAGCAGAAGCAGGCAGCCACTGGTGAACCTCTTTCTCCAAGAGAAATGATGTTTTGGATGCAAAAACGCAACTGTATAATGGCAAAGGCATCTGCCATTTCCTAACCCTAAGGAGCACCTCACATGAGCCTCTCTTGGTGCACTGCTCAGCCAGGAGGCTCAGGAGGACTGTGCCTCCCTCAGACCACGCAGGGATGGGCCCTTTTAACATGCTCACCAGCAGTCAGGCCAGCTCTTAGGAAAGCTTGTTTTTGGGACAGCCACCTGCAGCATCAGCAGTAATTACAGTAACACCCCCTCCCCTTGCACATGCCCTTTCCCAGGCTCTTGGTGGAAGACAAGCCCTGCTAATTCCCTCCTGTGCAAATGACATTTATGTGCAACTGGTGCAGGTAAACAAGCACAAGCTCAGGCTCCTCCTTGCCACGGGAACACACTGGCCCTGGGAGACGCCCTGCCTTTGCCCTCTTTCCTGTGGGGAATTCACTAGCCACAAGGCCCTGCTTGAAGTGGGGATCACAGCAGCAGGAGTACACCCCATCAGGGCTTTGCCAGCCACTGTTAATGCAGACCGTATTTAAAGCAATAAACCAAAGCAGATAACCTTATTCATGTCGAGTTTAAATGTAACATGCCCACAGCCCTCTATCAAGAGGTGTGGAAGCAAACAAGATGCTCCTGGACAGGCTGCACAGTGGTTTTCTTCCTCATGGCCCACAGTTGCAGGGACCTCCGAGCACAGGGATGAAAAGACCTGCTGCCACGACACGTGTGGCGTACGCCAGCTGTCCGCATTCAGTCAAGGGAAGTTTTTGCCTCCCAAGGCCATACTTCTCCCCTCCACATACACACCAAACAAAATTTGTTTTCCTAGAAGCACTACGAAGCGTTTCTAGGCAGGATTCTTGGAGTGCTGTGCGTGGGACTAGGGACAAGCCGTGGCCAGGCACCATAGTGTGGGCTTTCCCTACAAACCATGGCAAAGGGTCATCTCTGAGCAAGTTTTCAAAGTGCAAGGCAGCCAGATGGGGTTGCAAGTTGTGAAAGACCAACATAAAGTTTCAGACATTCCTGGACCATTTCAAAACGTGTTTTGACGAGCCCAGTTACATGGGGTTTTCTGCAAGGCCTTTTATGATTGTATCTCTCAGTAGAAGACTCAGGACTGCTTTAAAGAAAGAAAAACAAACAAAAAGATGCAATTTAACTCCAAATACCTGAAGAGAGTAAGCAGGGAACCCAACTATGGAAAACACACTGCAGTGTTTATTTGAAGATAAAAACCACTGCTGCAAACCACTCGGGTCTGATTTAGATTATAAAGGTTGTTTGGTTATATAAATGCAAGGGATGTTTTAAAGTCTTCCAGCAAGCCCCTTTCAGCAGTGCTACTTACAAGAGAAACAAAGTGCTGGGTTCAGCCACTGCTTTCACCAGGCCCCCTGTGCCTGTAGGGAGGTTTTATGAGCAGGGGTTGAGTTCAGGCCCCTGTAAAGGGAGAGCAGGGCAATACACAGGGAAACAAAGTGCTGTCCCGAGTGGCCCAGGGGGATCCTCTGCCAAGGAAATACAAGACTTGCAGTGACCCGTTAACCTGATGCAAAGGATGTCCCCAAAAGGACAGATTTACCCCAGCCTTCAAAAAATACCCAGCATGTTTGAAGCAGAGGATTATTGTTAAGGGAAATGCAAAGTGCCTTATTTCTAGCATCCACGTCCCCATCCATACTCCTCCCCATTCCCATGAAATGCCAGTTTGGTCAAGATTTGTTCAGTGTTACCCTGCTCACAAGGAGAATCCGTTAGGTCACTTACACCCATCACATGGCTGTTCCTGAGGAACCACAGGCTGCCCTCCCGAGTCAACAAACAGCATTTGCAAAGCAAGGCTTTAGAGCAACCAGGTAGCATGGGCTGGCACAAAACACATGGCTTGCTCAATATTGTGCATGTTTGTTCTACACTAACTTTTACTAGGGATGCCAGGAACACCAGTAATTACTGAAAAATATTTTTCCACAATGGCATTTTCCTATCCATTTTCAAAGCCCTAAGGCTGAAATTTACTCTTTCAGGGACAACCCCCAAACAAAACAATGCTGTGCCTTTCATACATGTCCTTTCACCAGCAGTAAAAGTCTGTGTCCTTGCAGACGTAAAGGGTGATGTGCTGACCTGCTGGGCTCACTCTGTGACCCCCTGTCCCCCTGTGATAGCTAAGCTATCACCCGATGAAGGGTTTGTTTGCCCTCCCAACTCACCTGGTTCACTGGTGCCCACGTCAAGCTCAGGCAAGGACTCTGTAACACTCTGGTCTGTCACGTTCCCTTGCATGAGGATCGACAGAGCTTGATGAAATCATCTATTTGCCAACACAATGATCTTCAGAGATGTGTAAATGGCAGCCAGCCTTTTGATGCTCTGATGAAAGGGTAATATTTAGGATGAGTATACAGCTCACATACCAGTACTGACTCCGGGTCCTGCTTTTTCCATGGAGTCAAGAAGGGGTTACAGACAGGGCACTTGGACAACACTCTGAAGATACATTAATCCTTTACCACTCTGAGAGTAGCTCTGAGTTGCTACCAGTAGGTCCCAGGCCAGGACAAAGAGATGGCCCTGCCCTTCTTCGATGCAGCACTTGGGACTTTCTCCCTAATTTTTTTTTGAAAGGTTGGCAACTGCAACTCACAACCTTAGTGCAGCTCTAGCTGTCTTGATCACCTAAGGCAGCACATCTGAGTAGGAGAAGTACAGCTCTGCTTTATGATGACACACTTCCAGTGCATCAACATAACACTTCTCTTTAGATCTGTGCAACTAAAATGTCAGCTTGACATTCTGAGCATCTGGTTCAGCCATCTACGTCACTCACGTTTCCTCTGCACTCTTCCCGTTGCTTTAGCACTGAAGTCAGAGGAGAGAGTCTGAGAGCCAAGATTTGTTCCTAGAGACTTAAACATGGGCAACTCATGTCAGGAATCAGCACGTCTAGGATTTTTTTCCAAATATAAGATAGGCATTAATAAGGCACAGAAAAGGGTATCCGTAAATTAGTTAACAAAAAGAAGTAAGAATATTCTCAGTCTGGCTATTACTGCAAGGTCACTGCACTCCTCTGTACTTTATGTTACTCAAAATGGAGCTGCTGCATAATTTGAGAGGTTTTTCATTACATATGAAGTTGAACCATCTCTGAAATAGTTCCTGCTGAAGTTAATATCAAGTCATTCTTGTTTCCCACTGTCCCATTTTCCAATACACCACATTTCTGCACTGACAACTGCTAATTGCACGGCAGGATCCAAAACATTTTGGCAACAGATCACAAAACTCTTCAGGATGTAGGAGGAAACATGGGATTACTCAAGAAATGGGAACACATTAGCCAGTTAACATGATCAGAAAATTAGCATTCAAAAAGTCATTTAGAGGTTTCAAGGTTAGCATATTAAGAGGGAAACAATTCACAAAATTTAGAACTGTTGTTTCATATTGCTGGAGAACTCCACCATGACACCACCTTCTCTTGTTCGGGTATTTACCCTGTCTCTGGGTTACTTCTGCCTTTAAACTGTGGAGCAAATCTCTGCAATACGATACCAGAAGTAAAACAGGGTCTGGTTCTGTAACACACCCTGGTCTGTCACAAGTGGGCCCCAAGAGCCAGGAGTTTCAGCAGTCCCTTTGGAAATCTCACCTACTCTTGGTTTTACACAGCACAGGTCAGATCCCATCCCCAACCACGTACAGCCCCATTTTAATGCTTCTAATCCTACAAGAGTTCTGTCTGCAGAAACACCAGAACTGAGATGTCGGAAAATAATGCACAGACAACAGCAGAAATAACATTTTTGTAAGTTTAGTGTTTGCAATTTGTTTTACAGCTTATAATGAAATACTGTTAGAGATAGTCTACATTCATATGTTTCAGGCAAAATACAGTTTTAAAATTGTAAGGCACTTTAAGATGTCCTAAAACAAATGCTTATTTAAAAATTCAACAAGAGGGCTGGATGAGAACCCTTTTTACCCTTAGTGTTCTGGTCAGTAAATGATCAATTCTCTAGTCAGGCAGGCAAGTGAAATAATCAATAGAAAGGTTTCCAAGACAGAGTTACTGCTGTATTAGTGTGCACTCTGGAGCAGTCTATTTGAAAGTGTCTTCAGTTGGGGAGGGAGGGCATGGTGTGAATAAGATGCATTAAAATAGTTCTTTGAACTGGGCAACAAAGATGCATTGCAAGGATTAAGTTTCATTACTTTCATTGGATTAAATTCCTTCCATTCATTATTGCCAACAAGAGTAAGGAACAAAAAGGAGCTGGTTCTCCCCTCCCTCCCCCCCAGTCCCATTATAATTCAACACAAGATTTCAAAGACTTAAAATGACCAGGAGAGAAGCCCAGGAAAAACTGCATCTGGCCACTTCAGAGTATGTTTAAATATTCATTACTGACTTCCTCAAGTCTCACCTCTTATTAAAGAAACATAAAAGAATTGGCAACTGTCTAAGTTGCTTCCCATCAAATTGATATTTTGCTTCTTTCTAACACGACCCCACTGTTCCCATCAAGTACCTGCATTCAGAAACACACCAGCAGCTCTCCTTGGCAGAGGCATGGTGGGGCAGGGGATGAATGCAGGCAGGGCCCTGGGCCCAAGGGGGAAGAAGCAATGAGCAACTTTGCTTAACACACTTGTGTCTCAGCTTAAAAACAGCTTCAAAAGCTGGCCATGCTGGGCTGCTGTAGCAACAAGAGGACTGATACCAAAACACTAACTGAAGACTTCACTTGAAGATGCTTCTGTAGGAGTTGAAATCTGCTAAAAACTGTCAGAAAACAAACAAACAAACAAACTGACAGTGGCAAAACCACTGCCTACTTCTCAGGGCCCCTGAGAAGGGGATGGCAGAAACTAGTCCCTATCATCCATCTGTGTATTTTCAAGTTGTGTCTTACCTATTTTATTGCCCAGTACATTTTCAAGTCTTGGGGGGCTAATAATTGCTGAAAAATGACTCACAGGGGCTCAATGTGTTAGCACAACAATATACACCTGCATCCCATGTCCTCTCAAAGCTACCTCGGAGGGAAAAAACCTCAAACCCAACCAACCAACCAATAATTTGTTTTTCCTACAAGTTCTTGATTGTTTTAAATTCTGACTTACTTGAATTGCACTTTAAAGCCCAGCAGCAAAAATAAAACTTGGTAGCTATATTCAGGAATATATATATATAAAAATTTTCAAGAGTCAAGACATTTTATCAAGTCTAAAAATGCATAGATATCAACTGCATAAGCTGTCAAGTTTTGACCTGGCTACAGTGAAGAATCTGTGAAAAAAACAGTTTACCTTAATAGCCCATATAATATTTGGGCAGAAGTGGGATGCCTATTCAGTTAGGAAAGAAACTGCAGTTAAGGATCGAGCTAAATTAGAAACAGCCACCACTGGTCTGAACTCATCACACACAGAGGTGCTCCTGTGCAAACAGGAACTCTGATGAAATCTAGCTTTCTGAAGTGAAAAAATGCATGACTTCAAGGCAGCTGCTGCTAAAGACAAGAAAGGAAGGTGGTACCTCATGGCCCTGAGCTCAAAAGATCTTGAGATCTCAACCTGTGTGGCTCACTTTTGCTGGCAGGAGAGTCAAGCTCTAGATCACTGAGTTGATTGCTATGGTTATACCAGCAGGCAAGTTAAAATTGTGGCTCTGGAATCACCTTACTGTCATTCAGCACTGGTGTGACTATGTTCACTCGGGACAGCAAGAAGCATCAGAAAGATGAGACGAACAAAACAGGCCACTCACTGGTTACAATTTCACTAACAGCATGCAGTTGGTTTCTCTCAAAATCTCTAGGTTCTTCTTCCCAAGCAAACCTCATAGAATTATCTAAAGTGACATCCAGTCGCTTGGCACATACACCTTATTGTGTCTTAAAAATATACTTAAAAAAAATTATTTGGAAAGGCGTAGAGCACATGCAATTAATTCTCTGTGGATCTATGCACACAGGGAATCACATGTGCATGTAGGAACTAAGTTGCAATGATTAACAATGGACAGGGTACTATTTTACAACCAGATAATTTCTTTCAAATTCCAGTTCTTTCCAAGGGAAACTGGGGAAATAAAGAGTGCTGTCAAGGAAATGCAAGGCAAGAAATTCAACCTGCACACCGAGACAGACTGGAACATACAAAGTTTCACAGACCTTGTTCTTCAGGTGACATGAAAGGAAAAACTGTGGTCTAATTAAAAAAAAATCACTAAAGCTAGTTATAAAGAGCAGAATTATCAAAGTGCTTTAATACATAAAGTGTCAAACATAATTAAACAGGACCATTAACACAGAGCTGCCATAAGATGTTCAAATGGGTACATGTGTTTTCTGAATGCAGGAGAGAAGCAGAGGTTTTTAAATTACTCTCTAGGGCCAAAGTGGGTTAAGAAAGATTTTCTTGTTCATTTCAGCTTCTTAACATGATGGTTTTGCTCTGTGCATTCAAAGGCACAGCTGGATTTGCTCTATCAGAAACTGCATCAAAAGGACTGTCTACCACGAAATATTAATAAAGGGGCAGCTCTCACTGAGTGAAACACACAACAGCCACATAAAGTAGATTTATAGATACCTGTCAATTCATAATATTAAATTTAAAGGTATTTCTTGATGCTTAAAAATTCTGAGCTATTTTCTGCAGCTTTCCTTTAAACATAGTTTAAGATAACTGAGTGTGTTATTTGAACCATCAACAGACTGCCAAAGCTATTGCAACAAGAGCAAATGCAAACAAATAAATAAGGAAGACGTTTCAAAAGCACCTCTTGCAAGAAGCTCAGACAACAGGCCTTTGCCTCCCTACCAGCTTTTCCTCTCCTGTTAGGAATCAGGAAAAAAGACATTCATTCTCCTCAGCACTTCTTTGGGTACTTTCAATTCACTGAGCTGCTGTGTACCTTACACAGATAACCTTAAAGATGGAAAGTTTAAAGATGGAAAGTAACTCTACCAAGCACAGCAGAGCGAACTGCAGTGTTGGGAAATGTGGCTGTTTATAAACAAAAAATGTCGATCAAGACCTTTCCTGCAATTCACAGCTGTAAAAGCAGATTTGCTCCAAATCTCTTTGCTGAGACTCAAAAGCATGACACAGAGCATCACATCTGGTCCCTTGCACAGGCCACAAGTCTGAAGTAATACCAAGTATAACAGAACAACTTGTCTGTTTTCTGAAGGCACCATAAAGGCAGCAACACTTCAGGTGTAATGCGAAGAGGGAGGAGGACGAAAAATAACAAATATTGTTAGGAGGAGACACTAAGAGCAGCTTAGTATAACAAGGGAGAAAAAAGGTGGCTCAGTTCTATGATGGCTGTAATATCTGTAACAGTGCAGAGACCCCACACCTCTAGGCAAAGGAAGAGTAACCAGAGTTCGGAAAAATCTAGTCCTGAACAAAAAATTTCAACTTTCATTTTGAGTGGATGGGTGTAAAAATCTGTAACTGAGATCAAAGGAGACAGAAAGGAATCAAACTGCTATATAAAACACTGGAGTCCATACATACTCACATGGCATCATTAGCCTGTTTCTGATTTACCACAGTGTTAAAGGATCTGGACAGTCTCCTTTGCTCTGCAGGATGACTGAAGTCCAGTCAAGTTTCATATATTAAAATCCTTCTGATTCCGCCAGTGAGAACAAATCCCTCTCCCAGCCCGTCTGAGGGAGGGGGGTGCCTCCCAGCCAGGAGACATTTCTAACAACCCCAGGCAACCTACAGGCAGCGCGCTACCGAGTTAGATCTCCTAAGCAGCACTGCACCAAGCAAGTCTAGGCTTGCTAAGATGTTCTGTCCCTGCATGGACTTGAGGACAATTTCTCATGAGCCCTTCAGGCCAGTGGCTCATGCTTCACCGTTCCATTATTGCTTTTCAAATCCATTTTCCTTCCCGTCTTCCCCTCTGGCTCCCCGTTATCCCAGAAGGACTTTCTGCATCCTGTGCGCAGCGACGCTGGCCTCATCCTCAGAGTCAGACTCGCTCTGGGAAGTGGAGCTCTGGGAGGCAGAGCTGAAGGGAGAGGAGCACTCTGGGGAGCACAGGTAGTGCATCAGCGGGAGCCGATACTTCCCACAGAAGTCAACGAACTTGATCTGTCTGACGCAGCTGTCAAAGTACACACCTGTGAAGGAGAGGGAACAGGAAAACATGAGACCCCGTGCCCAGAGACCTGCAAACTCCACAGGGCTCTTGCGCCTGGAGCACATGCCTTGAATTAGGATTTAATTGGCACTGCACAGGATGTAGGAGCACAAGGGATACTGGTGGAAGGGACCAGGATACCTATGAAAATGTGAAATTTCTTTTCTTAGTAAAGAACTCTTGTAAAACTGTATTTGGTAGGTGATTGAGAACAGCACACTCTTCACGTAAAGACACAGGGCAGTTACTTCCAAAAATGTGGCAATTCCTTCTAACTATTAGGGAGAGAACTCAGGCTGGGAATTTGCAAACTTCTTAAGCGTCAAATGAATTAATGCACTCTATTTTCAAACTTGTAAAACCTCTTCTACCAGCTAGTCAAAATGCGTTCACAAACAGACCTTCACAGCTCTACTTTTCTTCTGCTTGAGTGAAGTCACCATGCTGAGCTTGGATGCTACTTTCCATGGCAACAGTCTTGCTGTAACACACAATTATGTTCTCTTCCTGTCACAGCAAGTGATTTTAGACACTGACATTTTCAGAAGTTTCCAGCAGTGTTTTAAGTCCTAGCTGGTCAGGAGTAAGCTTTTCTCCTGCAGTGCTCGAGCAATGCCGGAGTACTGTGCAAGTTCATAAGGTATAGTAAAAAAGCACAAAACCAATCCACTGTTATCCAAGCTGTGCAAAACTCTTAAAAAAAGAAACTTTTCTTTCACTCCCAACGTTAAGTCCCAGCCCTTCCATCTTTGCTTATGGGGCGTGCTTTGATACTGTCCTGTAAGAAGATAACAGCTTGCATTATGACTGCAGGGTAGATACTAATTAATGATTTTTTTTTTTCTCCTCTTAATCTTCTAAAGGCTAAATGTGCAGATCATTTACTCTGGATAAAGATTAAGCATTGAGCCAAATTAAGCCCAAGCATTCCAGGCTGTTTTACGAAGTCCTCTCCTTCCAAGAACTACACGCTAGTGGTCCCAAGCTAGAACCAAACAAGCTGCTGTTGGCAACTGCTAAGCACTAGAGCCTCTCTCCTCCATCCAGAAATGATGCTCACCATTCAGCAAGAGTGTGTGCAAAAGTTCTCCTGCCCATTACTTGCTCTGAGCTATTTCAGGAGAAATGGATCGGAAACTTCAGACTGTAAAACCATAGTGGAGTGCTGGGATGAGCCACAAAGACTCTGACAGAAGTGCTGTCTTACATTCCCATGCAAATACAGTAAACCAGCACTACAACTCTGAATACTGTTCCTAAGGGAACAAGGCTCCTTAAAGACAAGTTTGCAGGAGACCTGGAGCCAGGGAAATACAGCCAGAATGTGGATGCAGTAAGTACCACTTTGAAACTGAGTGAGCTTATAAAGTCATGGCAAGTCAGAGGGAAAGGAAACCATCAGGTAAGAGCAGGAAGCAGAGCTGTAGAGGTGAACTTACCCCCGCATTTAGGATTGGGACAGTTGCTGGCCAAGCTCAGGTACCGGACAAGACTCTCCGGGAGATCGCTGGGAGTGTAGGGAATGTTGCGAGTTTTAACTGTGCGCCCAGCCAGCTCCTGAAGGCTCGGGGGATTGTAGGTCAGGTCACGCACAAACCGCACCACCAGCGGGTTCCCACGCAAGCTCAGCTCTTCGAGGTGAACCAGGTTAAGGATCTCTCGAGGAAGGTAAGTCAGCAAGTTATTGTGCAGGCTCAGGGAACGCAGGGAATGCAGCCTAAGGATGGAGATGGATACCTTGTCAAGATGCGCGAGCAAAACTGCCGCACAACTGCATTATGCAGACCTAATTACTCTCCCTTCTCCCACCAATTTCTTTTTCTTTGGCTTTTTTCCCTTTTAACACATAAATTCATGCTAAAAGAGCTGCTCTTACTCCAGCATACACAATGCGCTAGAAAACTTGGCTCAGCACCGGAATACCTGCTAAAGAAACACAGTCTTAAACATGCTGCTGTCCCTCTCAGTATTCTCCACACACACCCCCAAAAAAGGTAGAACAAAAGTGTACAAACCGAGAGCTTTCAGCGGACATAACGTTTCCTTGTGCCCAGTGCATGCATCAAGAACAGTCCCATGCAGTGTTCTGAATAAGTCACCTGCTCTGTCTCATGCATTAAAGATGATTGCTGGGAGGCAGCCAGCCCTGGAAAGCCCCGTGTTTTCATTGCCTGCGGCTGCACCACCTCGAGCTGTGACACCACCAGATCTGAGCAAGGTCAGGCCAGGCCAGCTATGGCACAGGGGCAAGCAATTTTTTCGCTTTTGGACGAGGCTTCCCCCTCTCAGGAAGCACAAAGCAATGCTCCAGCACGGCAGCCAGGGCTGCTCCCAAACTTGTAAAAGTTACAAGACATTGTACATGAAGAATAATGCCACTACACCATCAAATTCCAACTTGGAGAACTCCATGCTGCCGTTCAGTTGTTTTTAGGGTTATAGCTACACCTCCCATCTTCATTTCCCATCTTAGGCTACACATACAGTGTCCTCTTTCCCCCCATTATGAACAGATAAAGCAGTAACCTAGCCCTTAGAACTGTGCCGTAGGATTACACGAACACTCTGAGATCCTAAAGTAAGGAATGCCAAGGGAACACAGGGGATGGTACAACATAAAAGTACACACAGAAAGGTTTTGGGTGAAAGGCAAAACAGATCAAGCATCCATTACTAATAAAACAGTACCATTCTTACTTCTTAAGGTAGCAATTCATCTTTTCTCAGTTGCCCAGGTACTTTTCAGGGCCCTCTATACATATCTATTAATTCACTGTAAGTTGCAATCTCAGTGATATTTTTTAACCCTTTGAAAGAGTTTTTCAACCCTTTGATAAGAGTTTACCAGATCATATAGTCATGGTCTGCCTGCAGTGCACCATGCCAAGGATGTTCTTTTTCACGTCTAGTCACATTAACAAACTGAAGGACAAATAGGTCCTCCCAGGTGCTTTTATCCACACACACAGAAGAAAAAGTTCAAAGAGTTAATTACAGCTGGTGGCTGATGACAGTAAATACTCACTGTGCCAGCTGAGGTGGAATGCTCTGGATCTTGTTGTCACACAGAACTAGATACCTCAGAGAAGGCAGTTTTGCTAATTCAGGTGGAATTGCTGTAATGAAATTCCCTCCAAGGTAAAGAAACTCTAAACTGAAAAAGAGAAGAGAAGACAGCGCATTATTTCATTAATTTCAAGTTTCCTTTAACACCTAGGTTTTCACATCTCCTGCATTTCTTAAGGGAAACTGACAGATGACTACCTATGACGTAATTTGCTGAGAGCAAGAAAAAAAAAGCTGAGTTGCACATCGAAATTACAACAGAGCTGCTGTTTCACAATAGATAATGTTGAGATTTTACCTCCAGACTCCTGCAGTCACCATTACACCTGCAGGTAGGCACCAGACAACTGTGTATTCCTACACCAACCCCTTATGCAAAGCTCGTGCTCCTATTTCCAAGGAAGAGCAGCCTGCACGCACAGGGTCTGCAGCACCGACACAGATCCTGCTGCAGCCAGTGGGAGCTCTCAGTTTCGGTAGGAGCGAAGCACGAGCACAGTGTCTCTCCCTGGAAATCCTGGCCCTGCACCAGCACTAGTTGCTCTTTGTGGAATCACTTGACTCCTTGGTGACTAACTGGAGCCCTTCAGCATTAGTCAGAGGCAGCCAGTCCCCCTCTGATACAATTCACATACCAACACCACAGCTGCAACAGCACAGAGCGCACCTAAGTCACACAAGTACATGCATGCGATTTCTCAAAGAGATTGATTTTGCTACACTGAAGTCGTGAAGCCCAAAGCTACCAGAAACCATAGCTGGGCTTCACTGCAGTTTGGGCTCAAATAAAAGAATCACTGGATGTCCTGTGAAAACTCAGTGGATGGGAGACCTGAATGGAGAGAGGCACTAGACCCCTTCTGCCAGGTGGAGCAGCCAGTATTTGGCGTGCATCTCTGCCCTTCTAGGAAGAAAAACTGGCAAGCATTTCTCTTTGACATAATAGCTTCAAGTCCCCATTCCACGGGCTCAAGTAGCTTCCTCTCCCTGTTCTCAGATGTTGTCTGAAAGAGGAGCAGAGGCAGGCTCAGTTTGGGTACTTTTTGCTAATCACAGTCCAGCCAGGATTTTTTTCCGTGTTTGAAAAAGGTGGATCCCACAGTCCTGGTTCAGTATCTCCAGTACACACTCAGGTTGCCTAACTACAATACACCTCGGCCTTCTCTGATCCAGCAAGCATTGCCCACAGGCCAGGGAAAGTGAACTCATCCAGGCTCCCTCAGCCTTTCTTTAAATATAGGTTATAACTTCCTTGGAGTAGGAGACACCTTCATCTCACCCCAGCAACTGAGAAATGCTATGGATACAACTGGCACTGAAACACGGGAACAGAGCACCTACACGACACCGTGGTGGACCCAGACACGGTCTGAGCCCTGAAACTCTGTGCCACAGCGTATGTGGAGCGCAGAGGAGCTCCTCCCTGAAACTTCCCCTGGGATGGAGCAGGAGAACAGCAGAGAGAGACTATTTCACTCAGTTCTTGCAAGAAACTTGAACCCCAGAGATCCAGTGACAGCATCTGCTTCGGCTACAGAGGCCACTACTGCAGCACAAAGCTGCATCTGCCCAACAGCAAAGGACAGAATGACAGACCTTTGCTACACACCAGGAGATGCTCGCAGCGCTCAGCTTCCCCTGAATTCCCATATATTTCTGGAGTATGTCAAAGGCAAACTAAGTACCTGAAATTTGACCAAGTGGGTACAAAATTCAGCCTTAAACTGAATTTGATTATATGGAAGGCAGTAACTACAGACCAAATGGGACAGCATGGTTGGAGGTTACTCTGACCGTGCAAGAAAGTACACAGGGAAAAACCACCACCAATCGCCACTGCTCCAAAGTAACCTCTCTTCTACTCAGACAACCTGTAGGTGAGGAGTGGGGGTAGGAAGAAGGCTGCTGGGCAGAGACCACGTCAAGGAGAGATTATTTTTAATCAACTTTTGATCCCTTAACAAAGCCCCGAGTTTTAACCAAAATTCCTCCTTCGAACCTCCATTGTTTCCCAAGGTGGATTTAGGCTGCTTGGCTCTCACTAGGGACTTAACTGCTGAGTATACAACTCCTAGGCATATTTTAACTCCATACCATTGCTGGAGCCCACACCAAAAACTGTTGGGCAAGGGAATTCTAGCAATGTGGGTTTCAATATTTAAACAAGGTTTAAAAGTGTACAAGTTTGCGCTTCCTGGGAAACGTGAATAATTAACTCCTCATCCTTCGTGTTTGAGAACACTAATGCCTGTAAAGTGACATGGCATAAAACCACAACCTACCAGGGAAGGAGAAGAGGGCACAAATTATGTAACAAAAATGTTTTGGAAATTCATTTCAAGGCATAAAATACATATGTTTCAAGAGTAGCCTACTGTACAAACTAAGTGTGCAAAAACACTGCCTACAAATCCATTCTTTGTAAAGTCTGTAATGAGAACACTCAGTCATACCAGGAAGGATATAAAGACCTAACATCAGAATACAAACTGTCTCTAACTAAAAACCCACTAAAGAAGATAACTCCTTCATTGGCAACAAAATGCCTCCTAAAAAATGTTTTGTTTTTACTCATCTTCTGAATCACCTTTTTGGGGTCAGTAGACTCAAAACTCATGGGACCCAGTCTGCTAGAGGAAATTCAGAATTTCCACATCAACTTACGGTATTAATTAGATGATTAATTTATTAAGAAACCACAGGGAGGAGGTTTTGAAACTGCAAAGAAACTTATTTAAAACACAGAAAAGATATTCTCATAACTTCCACTGAAAACAGTGCTCAGCAGGAAAACAAAATCTGTAACTCCCATCCCTCAAAGTACAATTTGCTAGGATGAAGGATCTAGCCTAGTCTTGGCTAAGCAAGGTGAAGGAATCAACAACAGCCATTTCTGCATCAAATTAAAGTATCAAGAATTGTCTGAGCAAAGCTAATAATGACACAGGAAAGGATTTTCAAGAGACATGACCCTTGTATCAAGACCACTGACCACAGCACTGGGACTGCAGTTTGTTCCCAGTTCATCTGCTCCTGCCCTGATCTTCATGTCGCACTAAGCCTCTGTCTAGAGGCCAAGGTGATGCTGGCTCTCGAGTTGTCCTACTCAGGGCAGGGCAGTTTGCTGCTTGGTAAGACAAGCGGAAGCACTGCTCAGCTCTGCCCTCTTCACACAAGAGCCTGCAGTAAGTCAATCCACAACATTCACCACAGGTTTTTGCAGGAGGACCACAGCAGAGATGGCACTGAGCTTAGTGAATGCTTCCAACTAACCTTTCATACTTAAACCTAGTTCTTCTGACAATCATTAATCTGTGCAGTCATTGTGATTGATCAGCTAAGGTCTTGTGAGCTGCTGTGTACAGAGGTAGAACTGGATTTTCTTCTGCGCTTTCAAAAGCCCAGAATCTTCAAAAAGCCAGAGATCAACTATCATCAAACAAACGTAAGCTCAGTTCCAATTTTTGAAGCTAGAATGAATGAGGTACTTCCAACCTGCCACAAAGACTCTGGGCTGAAGGAGTTTCAAGGGACAAACACTAACAAAATCAATCTCAACAGAATCTGAAAAAAAACCCCAACAACCATGTGACAGAGTAACTAATGAGGGTTGACACTTTCTCTCCTGCCTTTTAGCAATGTTGACAAATACACTAATACAAGGCCAGAGTCCCTTTCAGCCTCACACCCAGCAGCCCCCTGCTCAGCACAGCCAGTCCTAATTGCCGCCAAGCACAGCCAGCACGCTGAGCCCATCATGTGGTGCTCCTCTCTAGCAGCGTATTTCACACCACTGGGCTGTAGGGCAGCAATGAAAATACTTTTACCTACTAGGAAAGGAGTGGAGAAATGCTCAAACAAGTATGATCAATTCAGGGAGTGGCAGCAAAGTTTAACATGCAAAGAGACTGTACCTTCTTGCTTGAGTATGTCCTTGATGTTTTCAGGTCATCATATACCACAAATCAAATCCAAACACCCCCAAACACTCAGTAAATAAGAAGAGCCACTCTGAGCACTAGTGGTATTTTTTATACCCTATCAATTACCACAGCACTCCCATAGCCGTGTTTCAAGGGGATAATGTCTTCAGGCATAGGAGATACTCAAATTTTCAATCCACCCTGTTTCCCCACAGATGCTTCTTCAGATAAAATTTAACAGCTGACATCAAACAGATGCATCTAAATAGGTAATCTAAAAAAACCCAAACCAACAATGGTGCCTGAAATAGCTCCGGGTCTTTCTAAGATAAACTTTTTAGCAAGAAATTTCCAGGGCAGTTTTGAGGCTCATGCAAGGGAGGAATTTCAAAGCAGCCCACAATACACTCCTGTTAACCCTGTTCTACGATTTGCTAATTCCTGAGAGAACTGCACAGCCTTTGCTGACACGCAAATTTAAGATCAAACGGTCGTCTGAACACTATTTGCAAAACGTTTGAAGAGGGGAAGAAGAAGGGAGACAGCAAGCAGATTTCCTAATGCTCTATCTTTATCAAAGCTCCGCTTGCCCTTTTTCCCACACTAACAGCCCTTCTGTAAGCGTATGCTTGTCTAACATGCTTAATACTACCCACGAATGAAAGCAAACGCTCTGGTTTTCAATGCATCTAAGCCTTTACACAAACCTTGGATGAATCCAGTTAGGCGTCTGAGGTCTTTGATCCCAGCCCTCGCACAACCGGGCTTTATTAGAGGAATACCAGCAAGAAGGAAAGGAGCATGCACGGGTCTTTTCCAAGCTCTGCCTGCTCCCGGTGCTCGATGGAGCATGAGAGTATTCACTAGGAGAGAACGACTAAACTCAAAATTCCCATGGGAGATTCAAAGTATCAGCTGTGTTTCACTAAGCCCTTGAGGATTATGCATTTTACAGGACACTTGCAGGACATTTCCCCAGGCCTGCGCACTGATCAGGGCAATCCTTGCATCCTTAAGCCAAAAGCCATAGCTGCACATGAAGATCAGAGCTATGTTTTACCAGATTTGCCGTACAAATTTTGTGGCAGGATGGGCACAAGTAGAGGGCCACATTTCTGGCTCACCAGCTGTAATACACATTGCCCCATAGTGCATCCCCAGCTGGATCAGCAGTGGAAGGATATGCAGAACCGATGCAGCAGCGGGATCACTATGCAGATCACAGTTCAGGAGCTGCTGAGGGCTGTGAATTGAGTCTGAGAGAGAGTGACTGACCATAACATCTCCCACTGAAAACACAGCAAGGTCAGCAGGGAGAACGACAGAGAAGATAACACTTGTGTCTGCCTATGCTAAGCTCGTATTTTATGTGGCAACAAACAGGAAAGCAATGCAAAGAAGGTTGCTCTCACACATCTGGTGCATTCACCACTCTAAATTCACAGCAAGAGCCAACGCTCAGGTCTTGCACGGTACTGACATGCCAGCTGTCAGGAACTGGGGATGCTGGGCATATAGAAGGACCTGGCACAGCCTCAAGATGATCAAGAAAAAGCCCTCAGCAGGGGCAACACCTGCATTTCTCAGGAACACACAAGGCTATTGCTGGGCACCCTCGATGCTTACAGTGAAGCTAGGATGAAAGAGCTCTGAATTTTCCTAATGGAAAACATGAAGCAAAGATTATTCATCCCTGGTGCCAGCTTGCTATGATCAGCATCATCCTACTGCCATCACCAGAGCAATCATGATCATACACTTACAAAGCCATGCAAAGGAAGCCTCAAGCATATAGGTGGTCCTTCCACAACAGCCTAGGAGATAACCAATAATCAGAAACACAGCACTCACTTTCCACGCAGGATCTTGCACTGCACACAAAACATTTGTGTGGGCAAGAACGGGGCAGATGGCCGAAGCCAGCCACCAGGAACACGCCAGAGAAAAGTTTCTGCACAATACGCCTGACACAAGTATAGCTTGCTGCAAAGTGGTGGATTTATTATCTCCGTGAGTAACAACACATGGCACACACCTCTCATTCCAGGACCTTTGCATTCATAGTCACCAGCATGTTCCTTCTCCTTTGGCAGGTCAGACCCATCAGCTTTTTATACTTTCAACTTTATCACATACACAGACTCATCTGCTATATTCCTGGCCTTCACTAAAACTGACAAGCTGTCCCTTCAAAAACTAGAACAGGAACTATGGGGTGCAGAGGAAAGACACAAAGCTTAGTTATCGAGAGTATTTTAAAAAAAAATGTCATCACAGCTCAGACATTCCTTGGAAATCTAAGAAGCATTTCTGGATTGCTGCAACTCCAGTCTGCTCTATAATCAGTGACTGGAGCAAATGAAAAGCCACCAGGGTCACGGGAAGAGGAGAACTGCTGGCCTCAGGAACTCTTGTAGCAGCAGGAGGAACTTGATCAGTAAGAGTGCTGCCTGCACTCCCCTGTGGTCTCCGAGCCCCTAAGATAAAAGAAAAATTTCTTTTTATGAGAAGTTGCACATGGAAAAAGGCTCAAGGTCTTGGCTTGTCAGCAACAGCAAGACTGGCATCTGCAGACTGAGCTGTGAGGTTAACAGAAGCCACAACACCAGGTCCCACCTCCACCTTCCAGAGCTCAGAAACTAACAGAGGTCTCCATGTTGCTGTGCTCTAACAGCTGGCTCTGCTCTGCCCTTGCTCAGGCTCATTTTACCCACTTCCAGAAGAAGCACGCGCATGCTGGGGACACTCTCTTGTCAGCAGGTAGGAGCAGGGTCTGGCAGCAGTTTCTCTCCAGAACGTATTTTTTATGTTTTTGGCAAGGGTCATTGGTTATCTGAGTCCCAACGAACAGATTCAGGATTCCCTCTGGAGGAACAACACATTGTAAAGTGTTGTTTTCTCCCAGAGCTGGCGAGCCGTGTGCGGCTCCCTTTTGCTACTCAAGCAGTCCCAGATACAGAAGTCACTGACGGCAGAGTGGTTAAAAAGCTGACAGTCCTGGTGGGGCACAGATTTGCTATCTTGAGCTAAAGTTCAGTTATATTATGTTGACATGTTAACAGAAGTTCAACGAGGTAGCAGTGGTGACGTGGGCAGCAGACAAAAGTTGTGTCTAAGGGTAACCTTTCCACCTGACACGTCACTTTGCAACGATAAATGGACAGTTCGACAGCTTGGTCTGCATTTGCTCTCTCCGAATTCTCATTCTGGGGGTTCGAGCATGACCAGCCCAAGAAAAGCTGCAGGGCAGGACAACAAGGAGCCCTACTTCAGGGCAGGTCAGAGGAACAAAGCAGAGTGACAGAGGTGCAGTGTGGAGCACAGGTCACAGCCTGCTGGGGCACCATGCGTGGTGCTACGCAGCCCAGTACCTTCCTGGGGACATCACAGAAGAAAAGCAGGGCTGAGCTTTGCTTTCTTGGGAAAAAAAAAAGAGAGAGAAAAAAATCACAACCACAGACTGAGACCATGTAAACAGCAGCAGGGAGCCTCTGACTCAGAGGTCGGAGCAACAATCAGATCCCAGCCACATCCTGGATGCTACCAGATATGCTGTGGAGACAATGTGGATCATCTTCCTCATGTAGCTGCCCTCCTCCATTGGCCTCCTCTCCCATGCCTCATTTCCTTTTTCATCCCTGAAGCATCTGTTCCCAGACAGAGGAAAAGCTGAGCTTCCTCTTCCTCATGACAGCCCCAACCCAGAATGTACTACAACACTCTCAAGAAGAATATGGGCATCCTCCATCACTCTAAATGTCTCATAGCATCTCTCAGTCCAGAGAGCTTAACCCAGAATTGCTCCAAATCCTTATCAGGTGCATGCTATGCCACCTGGACAAAAGCCACAAACCCAATTGTATTATACTGCAGCAGACAAAACCATTTCCCAACAGCACTCAAGCAGTTCTGGTACCTCCCACCTACACCCATGGGAGACATCACTCCACACAGAACATCCTGTGCTTCCACTGGATGCAGCTCTGCTGAGCCATCACAGTGAATCCGGGTATTTAGGGTCAAGGGTGCTGGAATTCGCATAACAGAGGCTGCCTCTGGCAAGTCCCTCGGCAAAGAGCTGGAGCAAAACAAAGTTCAGATCCAAAGTCTTAGCACAGAGCCCACAGAGGCCAGTCTGAGGCTTTGGAATCCACCAGAACACACTGAGGTGCCTGTGTCACTTAAGTCATAGCAAGCATCCAGCTGGCCCAGGAGAACAGCAGGCTTCAGGAGTAGCCAGCCAAGGCCAATGCAGGCAGCCAATACCCAGTGCTGTCTAAGGCCTGTTCCCACCCCACCACTGCTCCTAACTGCTGTGGGTCAGCCACAAGTTTCTGCATGGTCAGCCTGCGGTGGTTGGATACAGCCCCAGAACCAGATGTGCCACTGCACCCCAGCACAGCCTGGGGCTCCATGCTTCATGTCTGTCAGTATTTCTCAGATCCACATGAGTTGATAAGAAACACCACAAAAGCCATCCATGACAGCAAGCCCCCAGTGAGACTGCAGCTGTATCGGCAGAAAGGCCCTGTTGTTCGCACGAACCACAAACACATCTTTATTCTCCTGAGCAACCCATCGTGCGGCCATGAGCAGCATGACACATGGGGTTTATCTCGCTGTCACACACAGATGTGCATGAAAGCCAGGGAGAGCCTTCCACATGCCAACACTCACAGCAACCACATCACCACCAGGAGAGCTCCCCCGCACTGCAGCAGCCCAGGGACTGGGCAGTCCCAAGAGTCACCCCGTTTCTGAGCACAGAAGGCCCATCATCACCTGAAGAATACACAGGATCGGCTGGGCTGGAAGGGATCACAGCAGTTCTTCTGTTCCAACCTCCCTGCCCAAGCAGGGTCAACCTAGAGCACATGGCACCGGATTGTGTCCACCGGAATATCTCTAGTGAGGGAGCCTCCCCCACCTCTCCGGGCAACCTGTTCCAGTGCTTGGTCACCCCCACAGTAAAGTTCTTCCTCATGTTCAGGAGGAACTTCCTGTGCATCATTTTCTGCCTCTTGTCCTATTGCTTGGCACCACCAAGAAGAGCCTGTCTCGATCCTCAACACCTACCCTTTAGATATTTATATATACGTCGATGAGGCAAAGAACGTCCTGGAGTTCTGGTAACTCAACGCGACGAAAAGGAAGAGCCACGCTAGCGGCAGCAGTGCTTGGAGACACCTGACGCTGGAGAGAACTGACCCCCCGAGGGGGAGCGTGGCAGAAAACCCGGCCGGGCTTGCCGAGGCTGTCCCTGTTCCCGCGGGGCCCGTCCCTCACCTGTGGAGCTCCTGGATGTCGGGCGGGATGCCGTGGAGCCGGTTGCCGCCGAGGCTGAGGCTGCGCAGCCCGCGGAGCTGCAGCAGCGCGGGCGGCACCTCGGTGAAGCGGTTCCCGCTGAGGTTGAGGACGCGGAGGGAGCGGGCGAGCGGCGCCTGCCCCAGCCCCTTGGGCAGCGAGC
>VZTD01005475.1:531927-588019 GCA_013397725.1 Rhagologus leucostigma | reverse complement strand
TCGCCCGCGGCTACCGCCACGGCCCGCACTCAGCGGGCCTGGCCTGCCGGGCTGATGCGGAACCGGCAGCTGGAAATGCCAGCTGCTCCCTGCCAAGTGTTTTACACCAAGCTCGGGACACCAGAGCTGCTAACTCTTAACATTAAACCATACCTTTCCCTCCGCCCCTTTTGGTCATCCTCGGAGCCCGAAGGAGAGGTGCTGCCTGGCCCCCTGTGCCCCGTGGCCTCTCCGTTGTGGCTGCTGGCGGCGGAGCCTGGCCCAGCACCCCTGGGCAGCGGGTGTTTTGTTCAAGAGTTGATCTGCTGTGGTCCCTGCAGAACAGGGAGGTTGGAACTGAGTGATCTTGGAGGTCCGTTCCAACCCAAAACGTTCTGTGGTTCTGTGAGCTGCTGCCGTGGAGCACCAAAACGGAGATACTCCCAGAAGTACCTCAGTGCGTGTCCTTGCCTGGATGTGAAAAGACAGTTTTGGTCTTGAGCCGAGGCACTGGCAGGAGTTAATCCATAACACACGTCTGTCAGGTGAAGCAGCCTGATGCTGGTTACAGATCATGGAGCTGACCCCTGCTGTACCGTACGTATACAAACAGGCAAGGCAGGATCCATGATTTCAGTTCATTGCTCTTCGAACACGGGTTAACATCAGTGTAGTCAGTAATCGTGGGAAGAAGCAGCAGCTATGTGTGATGACAATGAGAAGATTCACAACCCAAGGGGACTTTTGCCTCAACTAAGTCCAGGCTTAAGAAGCAGACTTGCTTCCTTGTGATGCATAGAGGAGCTAAAAAGAAGGGAATAGCAACCTCCCACCTGCTCAAAACACTTCCTGTACACAAAGGTCTCTGTCATCTTAGACTGGAAGAAACAGAAACAAATCAGTTTGCTTGTACCAGCCAAGAGTTTAAAAAAACGTGTGAAATAGCAACGGTGCTGAGTTCAAAGGTGTCCAGAATACTGTGGACGAAACCCACGGCCCACTTGTCCTTCCTTTGGTGCTCTTATGAACTCTGGACTTCACCACCACAAATATTTTGATGTGACAGCTCCCGTTGCTGAGAGGAGGAACTTGTCAGGGCTATGCCCAGCCTTCAAGAAAGAGTGTGCCATAGTGGGTAGGAATGAACAGGTCACTTTCCATTTGACTTGTTTCATTGGTTTTCCAAGACTGTTGATTCACAAATGTAAGCCCTGACGGGAACCCAGAGATAGCTGCAGAACAGACACTTCACCAATATCGTTAAGTTCTTATCAACATAATTTTTCCCACTCTACAAAGATTGTGCTGTTCCAGGATAGTTTTAGGAGAGTTTATGTAAGCACAAGAGTAAGGTTATCTGGATTTTGCTCTTGTCTTCTGTAGTGCTTTAAGCCTGGTTCTTCTCAAGGTGTGTCCTGTGACCTGGTTCAGGAACTGAGTCTTACTATAGATCAGTTTGCTCCTGTCTTCAGAACTGAAGTTAATAAATACCTCACAAATGCAGTTCAGAGTTTTGATCAGCCACTTAAATGGCCTGTTTCTCAACCTGAAGCTTAGCAGCACTGGAGGACTGTGATTAAGGGTATGTAGCTATAGGGCAGCAGTTTAATACCCAAATGTGTTTAACTCCATAACCAGGTCAGAGCTTTTCCCAGGCCTCTATAAGCAGCAGGCAACAGAATTTTTGCTTTTCCTCTCTCCCACCTCAAAATCACTTTGCTTCAGTAAGTATGCATGGTGCACAAGGCAAAGTATTTATAGTGCCACTTAGGTAAATTTGTGGCTGCCACTTCTGTTCATTCCTTCTTAAAATCCTGGGAAATTCTCGCAGTAGAAATGGCAGTAATGAAGCAGCCTCACTTTGCAGTTGAGCAGTGAATAGGCAGGGAATGCCACAGAAAAGGCTGCATGTGCAGCAGTTGGTGCATGCTAAAGAGGCCATTTGGTGTGAAAAATAACATGGAAGAGGCAATGTTTGTGAGTTGTTTGGGGTTTTTTTTAAACAGCTTTGGAAGGAGCACACCAAGTGGAACAAAGCAAGGCAGCTTTCTCTTCTGCATTATCTGCACAGAAGCACTCACAGCAGTGGCATTACAGTTACAGGCGAGATGAATGGTAGGACACTTCCTCCTGTCATACAGCACCATTAAAGGCTATTTCACCATTCAGTCATACTTTCAAGGCCTTTAGTTAGCGTTTTTACTTGCCTATGGGTTCTTTCCACTTGATGCCCCAGCTATGAAACAGAGCCAGTCACGTCTCACATTTGTCCAACACATTGAGATCTGTGTATGAATGAGCAAGGACAGATGATTTTTTTTTGAAAACAAGTCACGTGCCTTGTGAAAAATAAACCAAACAAGTGTTATTTTTAAAATTTTGTTTCATTTATTTGGCAGTAATATCCAAACCCCCCTGCTTCAAAAAAATTACAAAATCAAGTAAAATAAGTGCACTAAGGAAACCTACAGAATACTGATAAATTTCACACACATACAGGAGGGAATATAGAGGGAGGAGTGTGACTTCTTTGTTTGTTGTTTAAATTTGGTTTTTTTTGAAAAAAACAAAACAAAACAAAACAAAACACCTTCCCTGCCCCTTGTAGTCTGTACAGCAATTGTCCCAGGGGGCAATGGCTGAAATTCAGCACTTCCTTCCCCAGCAGCCAGGTCACCCTGCAGGAGTTAGTGACTGACCAGCCTGCAGCAGCCTGAGCATTGCTCAGTGTGGGCTGCCCTTCCCCTCTGTGCAGGGAGCTGAGATGTTCCAGTCCCCTTTGAGGGGGGCACAAGGAGGAAGAGTCTCCACAGGCAGCAGCCCCTTCCAGAGGCACTGTTGCTGCACTCCCAGCCAGCTGCCCGAGGCTACCCTGGGATCTGTTGTATGGCTTCTCGGAGAGCTCAGCTTGCCGGAGACTGCAGCCCATCCCTCCGCCTTCAGTGCAAGAGCCACCTCTGTAAACCTCAGCTGCCAGCACACGTCTCTGGCTGCCCCACGGCTGCACAGCCCCAGCAGACAGGAGGGGACAGAGAACACATCACACAGTGCAGCCTACAGAAGCCCTGAAGCTGTGCATTCACTTCCCCTTCCTGCGCGTGCTCTGGTTTTCACAGTTGGAGATATTCCTGACTGAACAAGATGTTATCCCCATCCAGGGAAAGCCTGTAAGGCAAGCTGTTGTGTTTTCTCTAAGGCACTTTAACAATACAAGCTGGAAAGAATTGATCTGGGAGGCACTAACTACCTTTTAGAGCAGGGTTGGAATAAAGCAAAACATTTATTAACAATGTTCCTGTGACTCCAGATCCAGCACATGAAGCCCTTTCACTTATACTCTTGGGAAGGAGCAAGGCTATGTCTAATGGGTGCTCCTATTTCACCAACCACTTCTTCCAGTGCCACCAGAACACAATGACTCTGTCCCAGTGTAGCATTGTCCACATTACCCTCAGCTCATATGGACTCATTCCTCTCACCTTCACAGGTGACAGCTGCTCAAAACCAGGCCCTCATGAGGAAAAAAACCCAGCCTTCTGTATTTACGATGGCAAAACCTCCACGGCAGGGTACAGTATGGTTCTCACTGGAAAAGAGGCACTATGCCAAAGTCAGTGGAAATCCTCTGGCTTCACATCAGGAAAACAGCTCCAAGACCAGACAGCCTTTAACACAGCTGGCTCATGGGAAAGAGCACAGGAGGGACCAAGCTTTCTTCTTTTCCTATACTTCTAGGTACCAGCTCATTCCTCCTCTCCAAGGAAAGCACTATGCAAAAAGGGGAAGGTTGGGACAAAAGTCCTGCTGATCTTCACTCAAACTGGACATGCTTTTGCAGATGCAAGTGGAATTTTGCTTGAGTAAGCAATAGGGACTGCAAGACACCCAGCAACAACTGCTGAAGTTGCTCACAAACAGAAAGAGGGAAGTCAAAAGCAGTTGTCTCAGGGCATATGCAACTGCTTGGGGAAGCACAGTACAGGCATGAAGGGAACATGGGTGTTCAGGTGTGTACAAAGTACATTTGACAACTGCATAAGAAAATCAGCTGGGCTTCAGGCTACAGAGGTGACTATCAACAAAACAGCATTTCATTTACATCTAGGAGCAATGCTCTGAGAAACGTGTGGGATGAAACTGACCCACGAAGGAATGTGAGCGTGGTCAAAGGTGGTCTGATCAATGACACTGAGAAATGCGTCAGTAATGAGGCTTCCAGCCCTGACTCCAAACTCATACCTGGAATCAAAGAATAATGTTGCTGCCTCACCCCAGAGGAAGGTGAAAAGCCCAAGATGATGCCAAAAGCACAACTAAACAGTTTTCTACATAGTTAAGCTTTTTAAGACACTGGACTAATGGGATTGCCTGGTCCCTCTGTCTCTAGACTGCTTTGGGCAATTTAGAGAGGCACGAGCACAGACTTTGAGCACATGGTCAATGCTAGCTAAGGGAGCGAGAGCTAGAGAGCTGCAGTGGCAATCTGTGTCTGGTGATACTCTAATTACATCCAGCCCTGTCTCTTCTTCCCACGAGGGACCCTGCTATCCCCAGCTGGGAAATACCCTGTAGTGCAAGGCTCACAATTCGCCTGTGGTGTTTGTGGCGGCTGAGCGCAGTGCGATACAAACTGTGCATGGGCATTACAGCACTGTCAACAACAAAAACCCACACGCTGGGTTTTCTTGAAAGATCTAGAGCTACAAAACATACAAAAGCTGAATCACTACCATAGGAAATAAAATAATAAAAAACCCAAAACAAAAAATAAAATGGGGAGTCAGCATGTGAATGTGGTAAGAAAAAAAACACGATAGCACCTCTAAGGAGGGGGCAGGGAGAGTAAGAGTGAGATGAGGTCAAAAGGAACCACGTTGTGTTGGAGCCCACAATGTACTGGAGGAGCTGCTGGGGGAGTCTGGTGGAAAGCAAGGAGGAATGTGCTGGACTCATGCCAGCAGCATGGCACCACGACTCCCAGGTGTCACACCAGGCTGACCAGCTTTGAGGAGCTTGAACCAAAGGGTAAGGTCCTTGGATAATGACGCCCTGCAGCACAAGTGTTCAGCCACAAAACTGCCAGGCCTGTGTTTCTGCAGCCAAGGCTGGTGCTGACAATTGTATTGACTGAATTTCTATCCAGCAGTGACCTCCATCCTTTCCCCAGATCCAGGGGAACAAGAAATCCCTGTTAGTTCTTGGAGGGAGCAGCTGTCTTCTCTGGGGAAGGGTCCCAGAGGCCGCTGTAAGTCCCTCCCAGCCTTCCAAGGTCCCAGCAATGAAGCTCCCTGAACAGGTGGGCTCTGCTCCCCTTTCCTGGCCCCATTCTCTGTGTATTACAAAACAAATAACCCATCGCTATACATGTAAATATCTGTGACTGGGCAACTGTAGCAGACACTTGTGCATACTGAGATCAGCACTGGAGGACAGGGTGGTAGGTTGGGCCCATCCTCCTGGGCTCCTCCGCTGTGGAGGCCCCTTACATCTCCTTGGTGCTCATTCTCTTGGTCTTCTCAGCCGTCTCCTAGAGAAAGAGAGCACAGAAGTGAAGCTCTGCATTGACACAGGAATTGGTAGTGCTCTGAAGCTTTTGGTCCATTCACAGGCAGTGCCAACACTGGCTTATATCTTACAGCCCCACACCTATATTTGTCCCCACAGGCAAGAGATGCCCCTTTTACTGTGCTCCCCTTTCTACCAGAAGTCTCCAAGTGACAGAAGCAGAGGGAACCCCTCTGGCAAGGGGAGGCTTAGTGCAAGTAGAGCTTCCCAGCCTCATGCTAACCTGATGCTTCTGCAGTTCCTGAATGTATCTGGCCATCTCCTCCTCAGTCAAATCTTGATCAGGTCGGTGTCTCTGAGCAGGCACCTTCTCATTCCTCCCTGCAAACAGAAATGGAGTTTAGTGTTTCACACATAGCAGATATGCATTTCAGACGCTGAACCATGAAGAACAAAGAGAGGCAGGTCAGCCACAGCATCCCTCAAGCTTAGGAAGCCTTTGCTGGAGGAAGGTATGGGTTGGCTTCCTAGAAAGAGAACGGGCCTTGTGGCTGCCTGGGACTGCACAAGTTGGGTGTCCAGTCTGTCACTGTCCCTCCCTCCCACGTGACTGATAATAAAACCACATGGAAGAGGCTGCATATTATTCAAAAGAAACACCTATAATTAGTTCAAACACCTTGGCCTCTTGTAGGGAGTAAATGGAAGCTCAGTGCTACCCGAGTACAATAAGTGGTATCTAATGAAGAGGTCATTTCCCTCAATGAAGATGCAACTTGCTGATGTGTTTGATCTGATTCTTCAGTTTCATTATTCCTCTAACAATAGCCTCTAACACCTCTGCTGCTTTGACATGGGCAGAAAGTCAAGGAATTGTTATCCCATTGCATGCTTCTGTCATGGATGCAGGGAACAAAGTAGGCAGCAAGAACAGGTGTTGCATAGCAACTTTGAAGGTTGTTTCTGGAGAGGCAACAAAAAGAGTCTCTCATTCTGTTGCTTAATCTATGACACCTACACACAGCTCCTCTGGCAGCTCTATTAATACTCCAGTTGTCTTTTCTCAGGTGAGTTCCTGCTGCTACAGCTAAGTCTGGGTTGAGGTGATCCTGAAGGCTCTGCTGCAGAAAGTCAGATAAGCATGAAAAACTCTGTACACACTGCTGCCGTTCCCCTCCCTCCTACTCTGCCCAAGCTACTGACTATAGATCTGAACCAGTGTACTGCTGGCAGGTCCCACACAGCACTCATGCAAGGAATGCATTTCTAGGGAACAAGGCCAGAAAAATGCAGCACCATGCTGGGAGGATGGATGTGGCTCCTTGGGAAGGACCCATACATTTGCCAACACAGGGAAAAGGTGGCATTCCACTGGCCCTGGACAACCTGTGAGAAGGTGAAACAGAGAGCTGTTGTTCACAACTGCACCATGACCTCTCACAATTGTACTGTGGCTGTGCAAGTTTAAGGGCCTTCCAAAGGAGGAACAAACAGCCCTGCCTTACTATGAGCACCACCTCCCTTCATCACCATTATTCTACAGTTTTTGTGGCAAGAAGCTAAAGTGCTTTCTTGGCATTGGAAGAAGTTTCCTATATCCCCTCTGGATCAAGACAGGATCCTAGATCCTCTTTTATAAATTCCATAAACACCGATACAGTGAGGATACAGACACATATACAGGAAAGCTGACTTGCTCACACCTACACATACAGTTGCAGCCAGTGATTAATTTGGTCTGCACCAGCTGGATGCAGAGTAGCTCCGGTCTGGAAGATTTAGTGCTGAGTTATCGTGACACCAAATCCAAACTACAAACCCCAGCAGCATTGCCCCCAGCCCAGTTACGCACTTTCTGACCTCTAGAACAGTACCAGCTTGGGTTGGACTAACATGGAACATGGTGAGGGTTATGCAGAAACCACCCATGGAGAGGCTGAGAAGAAGCTGGAGAGGGAAGAAACCTGGATAGCTGGTGCCTTTGGAATGACAGAGAGCGAGAACCCCTTTTGTCCAAACCCAAACACAGTAATTATGTGGACAGCATACGGACCCTCGCACGTCATTGCGGTGCACACCCAGTTCCCACAGGCACAGACGCAGCGGTTGCACTCCACCTGGGTCTCTGCTCCGTCCTCATAGGTCTCATCTTCCAGGGCACACTCTGAAGAGGCACAAAACAAGGGCAGTGCTTGTGAGATAGCGAGCAGGCTAAAGACAGCATACTTTGGAGATGCTTCTAAGAGAGAGAACAGGCATAAGGTTTAATGGGAAGCCTTCCTTCCCCCAACCACCAGAAGTTTCCTAATGACTAAAATATTCATGCTGAATTTGGTGAGTGAAATCAGCCAAAACATAATTTGTGAAAGTCGAACACTTTGGTTTTCTTCCTCGGAAGAACACATTCCAATTTCTCAATTCCAAATGAAATATCAATGTTGGATTTGTTTGAATTTCCTTATCTGTTATACAGAGAAAAGAACCCCTGAAATGAAAGCTTGGGTTATTCCGATCCAGGTGGGGATAAGCTGGGGAAATGATTTGTGTATTTTCTGTTGTCTTGAGAAAGGAAGGGGAAAAAAAAAGATTTCTCATTTCAGCTCACGTTTCTTCTTACAGCTATATTACATGTTTAAGTCAAGGCCCCCCAAGCACTCAAGGGTGTTAAGTGATAACGAGCTGATGATGTTTTCTGGGGAAGCAGCATCCCTAGTTTCGCACTGCAACAGGCAACAGCGAGTTCAACTTAATATTCCCTAGAAAGCATGGCCTCTGCCTGCTGCTCAGTGCCACTGCAGTGGGATGTAAGTCTGGCCCCTTTGGACCATCACCCCTCAGAGAGACAATGAGATGACTGGCTAGGCGCACCTGGTCAGCAGAACACTAAGCTGCTTTCACACCAACTGGATCACTAAGCAGGATTTGGAAGGATAGTGAACTTTGAGATGGCCATCAGGGAGGCTCTCTGTGTGAAAGGCAGAGCATAGCAGGACTTTGGTGTGGTCTGATTTTCGTAAGTTATCCGGCCATGAACTCCTCACATGATTGACCTCTGCACTGTTAAATACATGCCTTGACCTTACAAGCATACCATTACCCATTCAACCTATGTCCTTGCTTCTAAAATCCAAACCTTTCTCATCACAAGAGCTGCAGGAGCTCTGGGACAGAAAAAGCAGTACTTTCAACAATGCAGGGACAATGGTGCTGGTGGATGAGAGGCAGGCACATATTAAAATTATCTCTGGCAGTGGAGTTACAGCACCTGATGTCTGGCCTGAAGCTGATTTTTTTTCTTTCCTCCCTTCCCAGGACCCCTCTTGTTCCCCAAGATAAGTGAAGAGTTCCTACTTTTCTCTGGTGGGTTGAAGGATGGGCTGAGGCACTTGAGAAATTCATTGAAGCTGAGCTTCCAGTCAGCATTTTCATCTGACAGCTCGATGAGGGCATCTACGCAGAGTCCCCTGAAAGGAAACACAGAGGCTTGTTCTGCACAGGGCTGTGCTAGGCTGGTCCCTGCTCTACTGTCTTCAGAGTGCAGGTGAGAAAAAACAGTAATAACTAGGGAGACTCCAAGATGTCAGGCGGAAGTGGCTTCTCTAAGGAAACCTCATGGGATACAGAGAAAAGAAAAACAGTCACAAAACACTCTCTGGCAATGGGCTGAGCAGTGGGGGGATATTCCAAACAGCAGGAATAGGACATCCACATTTGTTGACATCTACATGCTGTCACACAGGTAGAGATGCAAGCACAGCATAACCACAAGCAGCCTTTTCTCAGAGTGGCATACAAAGAAAAAGGGAAACCTCTCAAACTATAGGCTGCATATGAGCAGTGTTTTCCCACCCTCTTACTTGTGCTGGACCTAGCTATTAGGCACAAGGTGAGGGAAGTCCCCTGGAAAGCTAATTTATTAGGAAATAGAAGATGACAAATCTTTTGTCACCCAACTCCCTTCTGGCTGCACAAGTGCTAGATTTAAGGCCAAAGAGGGTTGGAATATGTGCCGAACATGAAGAGTAGAGATAGGACTGCTCCTCTTGTGGTGTTCACACCTATTTAAGTGAGAAGCCACTTCATACACAGTTATCTTTGTCAGTGCAAGCCCTAACTGATATTTACCATGAGTGAATTTCCGTGTTCCATTCTACCACATCTGCCCCCCCGGCCCTCCCTCTGGCATCCTGTCCACTGCCCACCTGAGCAACTTGTTGGTCTCCTGGTCCATGTAGGTGGTGATGTTGATGGCAGTCTCATTCTGCTCCACAAATTTCAGGAATTCAGTGGAGTCCAAGCGAGAATCACCATCGTCAAAGCTCTGTAGGGGAAGATGGGAAGATGTGAGAGGCTCTCGTTTATCAGTTCAAGGTACCCCTTCCTTCTTCCTCTTCCATAAGTACTTAGCATTTTGAAGCTTTAGTGAGACAAGTTCCATTATCCCTGTTTTTCACAAAGAGGCTCAGAGAAAAGCAGCAACATATCCATATTAGCCTCAGGATGAGAGAGATATGATCCTAGCCTTGTTCTCACAGATAAGCTACACTGCCTTTCATTCACCTCCTGCTGCTTGATTTATGGCTCTAACCCTATTTCTTCTCTTTGTTCCAGCCAGCTCTTTTAGCTTTCTTATATACCTCCTGCCTTAAAGCAGACCAGTTGCATTCAAGGAGGTGTCAGCTTTCCAATATGTGTAAATCCAAAGCTGTGCCTGGACTGTGACAGTGACAAAAGGGAAAAATCACAGGAAGCAATTTTCTGCTGATACCAGGGAAAAATTTAATGCAATAGCACAGCATCTCACCATCAACTTCTTAAGGTCCTGACAAGGCTCCTGGCACTGAGGAGCAGCGTTTTTAGCCCCAAAATCCTGGCTGTACTCCCACAGAAGTAATTGCATTTTGCCTTCCTGTTTGGAGATGTGACACCACAGTGCTGGGCACGCAGCAGGAACTGCTGTGCCCCCTCAGAGACAGCTGCACTGCTGTGAGTGGAAAATTAATCCTGCACACACACTGCTGCCACCTAATTTTTGCTGTGCGATTGGGGCAGGTCACTGTGGCTCTTTGTGTAGTGCTTTCAGGAATGCTGGAAGAGACACTGTTGTTACCCCTATGTGTTTCAGGAGAAACATCTAGGGCTAGGAAAACTACTCTGTGTGCTTATCCTGCATACCTGCTCCACAGGTCAACTTCCACTAGACTTTGAAGCCTCTTGTCCTGCTTTTTTTGTGAAAATGACTGCAGTTCTCTTAATAACCCAGACTGTTAAGTGAGTTTCTTGTCTTTCAAAGCTATGGTCTGCATTAAGGCATTCCCACAGAGACCCTCCAAAATGGAGCAGCTTCCCACTACTGGCCTTGCTCCTCTTGAGATAATGTCCTTCAAGGTCATGGCCTGCCTGACAAACAAAGCACATCCCAGTGAGCCCCACAAGTCAGGAGGGACTTCCGGGAGGGAAATAGCTTAATGCCACATCTACAAACCTCCCCATAAAGGAGAAAAGGGAAAAGGTTCATGTCAACTATGCCTCCAGTGTTTCCTACATGCAGGGCAGGAATCAGGCCATTTGCTGGGCAAGCATGCGGAGCCCCCACAGCTTGGCATGACAAAATTCTTCCAGTGACTGCAGAGAATCATTGCTGACACAAATTTCTGTGCATTTGAAGCCATTTAGTTTGCTTTGCCTTGATTTGTCCCAAGTTGTTCCAAACTCTGAATTCTGCTTTAAAAATGTTTCAAAGCTTTTAAGAATAAGGTGGTTGATAAGGTGGATTACCACCTGACAAAGAATCACAGAATCATTAAGGTTGGAAAAGACCTCCAAGATCATCAGAGTCCAACCTCTGATGGAACACCACCTTATCAACTAAACCACAGCACCTGCCACATCCAGTTGTTTCTCAAACCCTTCCAGGGGTGGTGACTCTACCACCTCCTTTGGCAGCCACTCTTTCCCCAGCCTGTAGCGCTGCCTGGGGTTGTTGTGACCCAAATGCAGGACCCAGCACTTGGCCTTACTGAACCTCATACTGTTGACCTTGGCCACAGAAATTCTCCCTTTGGTACAAGTAGAGGTATTGTTTTGCCGTAGGAACTTTCACCCAGTGGCTGGGATCAGTGCTCCAAAAAAGTGGGACAGTAAGGAGAACATGAGGCTGCCTGCCTCTGAGCTGCGGCCATGGGATGTCACCAGCACGCTGACAGGCGTGGGGACGGCGGGTGTGAACGGGTTGTGCGGTGACAGTGGAACGAGCCTGTGGCTGGCTCATGCATTTCAGCAAAGCCCATGACCTGGGGAGACCCTGCAAAAGCGGCTGGGGACAGCACATTTCCAGGGAGAGGGACTGACACAGGACACTGCCGCTTTTGGGTGCTGGCAGGCACTGACAGGAGTGCCCAGGGCAGTGGGTTTCCACAGACAGAGCAGCATTAATGGCTGCAAATGTGAGGATGCTCTGTGGAGTGAGGGGATCAGCTCCTCTGTCTCACCAGGGGGTGCCATTGCCATGGCAAATTTGCTTGCAGTGCTAACTCCTGTCAGACACCATTAATCTCTCGCTGTCAACAGCTCCTGATTTAAATGCTCTCCCGTCTTCCCCACCTGCTCCTCCAGCTCCATCCTGAATGCTTTGAAGTCTTTATCAGGAGCCAGGCGTGAGGGGGAGGGACACAGCTGTGCCGGAGCATGGGAGAAGCTTGGGATCTGCTGGTTACAGAAGGGGGTGGGGATGGGCTAAGGGACAGACTGACAGGGAGGAGGGAAGAACAGCATTATTGCAAGGCCCAAGACCCAAGTGGCTCCTTTCACTCTGCAGAGTACTAGGAAACTGCCAGCTCTCAGCCACAACTGGGACATATTCCTTGAAGCCTCCAAGTGTTCCCTATACCCATCTCAACATGGCCTTGGGACTATCTGGAACAAAGAATCAGCAGCTCCTGCCACAGCTTCCTGCATTTCCAGCACTTTCACCTTTTTTCCTCTGGCTTTTTACCCCTGAGATTAGTTCTCTACTCTGCTACAGGCACATGTGGCCTCTCCTTTTCCCCAGGGCAAGTCAGACACCAGGAGCTGGAGCTGCTCCACATCTGGTTGTCACAAGCTGTGTCAGTGGCTCAGTCAGCAGCTGCTGCAGGCAGCCCATAACACATCAGGCTGTAGGACTTATCAGATCCCTCTGGTCCCCAGTTCCACAGGCGCATCACCCATTGGAGCCTCTCAGCTCGGGGCATAGCAGCTGTTTTACAGTGACAAGGCAAGAAATACTGTTTGGGCTCTGAGGCAGGTGCTGCTCTACTTGCCTTGAAATATTTGTCCAGGACTTCACTGTAGTTACTGCCCTTGGAGAACCACCCATCTGGGATAATCTCAGCTTCCAGCCACTGGATGACCCGGCGACGAAGCTCGTCCCTGTCCGACTGGTAGCAGACAACTGTAATGGGAGACAGTGCAGCAGAAGGGAAAACAAGGGTGAGAGAAATGAAGCTGGCAGGGAGACCACAGAGAGGACTGGAAATAAAAGCCAGCCAGCCCGCCCTGATGGCAGTTTGCAGCCCCTCGCTCTCGTCCTTGGAGTTACATCACTGCCAGATTCAAGCAGATGTGTCATGTGCTGAATAGTGGACGGGCTGTTGGTGACACCATGTGGCAAGGCCGGAAAACAACACTCCTGCCAAAGCTCTTCCTTCCCATCCCCGAAGCTTGTGGAAGAACAACCTGGAGCTGACTCATCTTGGTGTGAAGAGTCCCAGACTGAGGGAGGAAGGTAACTGACAGTGTCCCCAGGCTTCCCGACACTGCGCAGAAGTAGCATTCAGCTGTCAACCCTAAAATACCAACACCTCTATCCTCTGCAAGGCTGAAGACTAGACTGAGCAAGCCTTTCTATCAGTCTGTCTCCAAGATTTGAATTTTAGGGCCTACTATCTCAGGAAATTTTGTTTCTTCAAAGCCCTGATTTGTCCACTCTGACTGGAAACGAGAGGGGGTCAAGTTGGGCCTGTTCACTCACAGTGCTTGCCAGTGTCACAGGTTTCTCCAGGCGGTTATCACTCGTGTGCTAGTACAGACCAGGCATTTAGAAACAAAACTGAAAGCCTGGCTGTGAATGGTCACACCTGCCCAGTGGTCAGTGAAACCAGAAAAGGAGTCAGTGTGCATTCACGTCACTTACACACACTAAGGATCTTCTGAATCCAGTGACTACTATTACAACCAGATGGAGAGACAAAAAAAACCCAGCTCTGTAGCAATTCTGTACGTTTAATTTTGAACGTCTTTAAAACTGCTTTAGAGTGGTGGCCATGCTCTGACATGGTCCCTTCTCTTTAGTTTGTATGAGACTTTGCTCTCATCTGTCCTAGGGTGTTAAAGTTGATGATTATACAGCTCCAGTACTTAAGAGGTCATGACTGAGAAAAGGCTCCCCTGATGAAGCACAAGCCATGGTCCTAAAATCCAGAGTCTTAAGTACACATGGCAATACATAAGGGGAGAAACCAAGCACAGGGAATCGAAGCAAATTATAATTTAGGTGATCATAGAATCATTTAGATCATCTTGTTGGCTGATGGTAGAGGCATTTCAGCTGTATCTCCTGACTCTGCCTCTGCACCCTTTGGTTCATCACTCCTAAAGCAAAGCTTCCTTTTAAAAGAGTGCTCTTGGAGTTGGGGACAACAGCTCCACAGTTATTGTGTCTTAGATCCCCAGTGAAAGAGGTAAAAGAGTGCTTCATCCCTCAGTCTAGGTGATGAGCACAGTTTGTGTCCCCGGGGGCAAACTGGGTTTCATTGCACCTCGTCTGTGCTGAGTCCCTGAGACATCCCAGCACAGTGAAAAGCCCAGGAGATGTATGAGCTCTGAAAGATTACCCAAGAGTAAAGAGCTGGGCAATCACAGTTCAGCTGATTTATCAACTCAGACTCTGCTACAGCCCATGCAGGGTATGACTTTTACACAGAGCTCTGCAACTCCCCCAGAACACCCTCCTGCCCATCTCCCAGAGCATACAAATGCATACAGAGGCCTTAGCCAAACAGGAGACAGCTTCTTACCTGGACTTGCAGCTGGATTCTCAGACTTCTTCTCTGTTAATGGAAAGACAGAAGAGGACATTTCTGATGCAGTGTGAAGCAATATGAATCTCTTCCCACCATGGGTAAAAGCAGAGGAACCTGGGAGTCTTTGGAAATATGAGGGCCACATACATGATTGAGGGGCTGGAATTCCCTGGACCCTGAGGGGATACTGAGGACAGTTTAGACTGAAGAATTGAAGGCTCAGGGACAATCTCATCAATGTTTATAAATCTGATGGAAGGAAATGAGGAAGACTGCACCAGACTTTTATCCATGGTATCCACTGACAGGGCAAGAGACAGTGGGCACATATTTAAACACATGAAACTCTGTCTGAACACAAGAAAACAGTGCAGCTGGTGTGGGGGGGTTGAGGAGTTAAACAGCCCCATTGATGAGGCAAAATCCTTGCTCCTGAAGTTACTGAGGTCCCTCATGAACACAGATGATAGTACTGGTTTTAGGAGTTTATCCTGAGAGAATGACCTTTCCTCAGCAGTTAAACTGAGACACTTACCTGGCTGAATCCAAAAGCTCAGCGAGAAGCAGCAGGAGCAAAAAGTTGCCCTGCTCTCCTGAGTGCTGCACTCCAGCAGCTTAGGGAGACAGTAACTCCAAGATCCCACCACAGCCAAGGTGTCAGGGTTTTGAGTGCACTAATGAGGGCCTTAATGACCCTGCTGGCCTCACCTAGTGCCTCCATCCCTACTCTCTAACCGTCAGCCATGAGGCTCCATTTCATATCTGTTGTCTCAACCCCTAATCCTTGCCTGTGATCATTATGTTGTAGCCATGCCTGTCTCCAGCTCTGGTGCAACCACTCTCTTCCACAGATTGTTGATCCAGGCCCTAACGTGGTGACTGTGTTCCCACCTCGATCTCAGCCCTGCTACAGGCTGCATCACTATGAGCTTGTCTGGCTGTTGTCTGATTTGGTTACCAGAATCACCAGCCCTGACTTCATGACTTGATTTCGGGCCTACTTCATCACTGCCAGCTTGCCTGGTCGCCTGGACTCTTGCTTGAATCTGGCTACTGTTCAGAGGCTTGCCTTGTTTACCCCACTCAGCAACTGTGGGACAAGATCTTGGCTGGTGAGGCCTCTGCCTTGCCTTGTTCTCACGCTTCCCTTCCAACTCTTTGTCTCTGAGAGTGCAGCCAGCCCTCCTCGCCAGGGTTACCTTTGCAGTGGCCATCATAATCCACCTGGATCTTGGAGCCAGTGAGGCAGGCGTCACGGTGCAGCTCACAGTGGTTCAGGTACGTCTTGCCATTGCTCCCGCACACAGGCCTCTTGTGAGGTTTGCATTTCTGTGGGAGAGCCAGAGAATACAGCGTTTTACCTGCCTCCTTGGGAGAGCTAGAGGGAGGCAGGTGAGTCCCCAGCATCAGCCCAACTCAGGAGAAGTCCTTGGCATAGTCCCCTTGGCCCTGTGTTTGGAACAGGCTAACTCACCCATCATTACCCCAGAAAAACCCACACAGGGAAGTCTGTGGGTGTGAGTTCAAAGGCCTCACTTCATCCCAGTTCCTATCACCACCAGCAGGACAGCAGTCTTCCTGAAAGCAGACCCCTGCAGAGAAACCAGTGCTCAGCATAAATACAGAGCATAATCCTGCAACTGCTGCTCCATGTGCCATGGACATGCCACAGGTGTTTCTGTGCCTCTGCTCTATGCACCTGTGCTTGCTTGGCTCCATTGCATCTCTCTGTAGACTCTGCTCCACTCTTCTGCAACCAAATGGCAGAATAAGCCATCAGAAACAGCACAGCCTACAGCAAAGAGAGAGTTCACCAGTGCTACTGTTCAGGCTATGAGCTTCTTTCTTCTGCCCCTTTTGGTCTGGCCAAGCCTACCCAGAGTGACAGATTCTCTTCCTACTAACGGAGCATTTCACTCTCCGGTGCCCAGGCTGGTCATGTCAGAGCTGCAGGCTCTGAGGGAAGAGGGAACAAAGAACCACATGGCCATTCCCAGGAGCCAGGCAGAAATGTTTTGAAGGCATGGGGCAGAGCAGAGTAGGGAGACACTGTGTCCCTGCAGTTGGGAAAGACTCTAATCATCCCTGACTCCCTGCTGGATAAAGCTATTCATCCTCACAGCACTCTACCACAATTATTTCCATTATACAAAAGCTGATTTTTAGTAGGGTGCTTGTAACCTCCTCAAACAAGATGCCAGTGAGGGCAGGCTGTCTTGGAGCTCACAGACCACTCCCTAGAGTGCCCTTCAAAGCCAGCTGCATATCCACACCCCACTGGGCTTTCCCAACAAAACACCTCCAATCAAGTCTCCTGTGCGTGTAAAGACCCCAGGCAGTCCTGCAAGCAGCACAGCTGTGAGTCCCAGACTGTATCTACCCTACAGGGCTCTTCCCCCACACAAAACTGGAAACAATCCTGTTGTTTGAAGAGCCACTGTGAATTTGGAGCTGCTTCAAAACAGCCATAGCCTTCTTCCATCCCGGGATCCTTCCAGTGACAGAAACCCATCTGGGGGGTGATGGTGGTGACAGCGGTCCCAGACACAGAACCTGTGCTGCTCCCGTACCTCAATGCAGAGGCAGGTTGGCTCTCCCTTCTCTGTCACTGCACACTCACGCCCAGCTCCACAGAAAACATTGGCACAGATCTTAGATTTGCTCCTTGGCTCTTCCTGCAAGATATTAAGTCAGAGACACAAAATACATTATTACCCAGAAGAGTGGCAACACAGTTTAAAAAAAAAACCACATTTAATGGGTATCAAGACCAAAAGGTACCACGGTGGTGAGGTGGGGATGACAGAACAAGAGAGATATGACTTCAGTAGATGGACAGCTCAGACAATAAGAAAGAGCAGACACAAGAGTGAGGGCTACAGTCCCAACAATACAGGGTTTCCTGGAGGTCATTCCTGGAAAATCACCTGGGAGAATTGGAGCAAACATGAGCAAGAGGAAGTCTAGCAAGAATAGCAAGAATAATTTGCTCATGTCAAGGACTGCTGTCTTTAAAATTTCTTTTCATGGAGGGTAGGGAGCAGAAATGTCTTTGCTTGCGACATTTAGGAGGAAGGTGAACATATCCCTAGAGAAAGGTGCAATACCAAACAGGCAAAAGAAATTGCCATCAGGCACAAAAAAAAAGTCACAAAACTACATGAGCATTATCTTGCTTTCACTGGTCAAGATTAAACCTTTTAAAGGAAGCAGCACTGTCATGGATAAGATAATTATACAGTAACCCTTCCATAATGAAAATTCCTTCCTGGTTCCTGACAGCCTGCTGCTGACTTATGCCTTGCAGCACAATTTATACGCTTTACAGATTTCTCCTAGCCAAAGCCATCACAAATATTGTTGTTCACATAACTGTCAAATATTTTTTTTTGAGTCCCACTGCATTCCTAAACTCGTGACAGCTAGCATGGAGTATTTCCATAGTTTAATCATGTTTTTGATACAACCTGCACTTACTTTTATCCATTTAATGCCTTTTTTAAATAGACTTGTAAAAGAGAAGGTAGTTCCAGGGGTTTGGACTTTGAAGACCCTGGCTTAATTCCCTGCTTTGTCATTAATTTCCTTTGTGACTCTCATTTCATCTAACGTTTTCCACCTGTATGTTGAGTATCTGGTTTATGCCAGCCAACTGGCTTCTGCAACAGTTTTGTATCAGAAACAAGACTGAGGAATGAAAAATAATCAGTGAGATAAGTCAACCACATCTTCTGTGTTTCTTCCCTCTAATACAAAAGTATTTTTTCACCTTCTCATCTGTTATTCTTAAAATCTGCTCATTTGTGGCATCTTTGTACCTCCATCACATACTTTTGAAAATAGGTGATGAAAAAGGAACAGAATTTGTCAGAAGAGCAAGCATTATTGACAAATGCTGAACACATTCTTTATGCTAATTTTTTGTTTGTTTTGCTTTTAAACCACAATTTCACAGAGAGTTGCTGTCTTTTCTGAACAGCCCACAGAGACAACCAGAGCATTTGCTGAATAACCTTGCCCTGGTCTTCAGAATAGTTTGTTTGCTGGGCTACTGCACAATTCATCAAACCCAAGAAGGTCTTTTCAAAGCACTGCAGGAATCCCTCCAGGTTCACATAGAGACAGACATCTTTCATACTCTCTGTAGGTGTTTCTATTTTGCTGCTTATTCTGTCAAATACAGTATTTGGACATGCCAGTGTTAGCTGAGAAATGTATCCCATGTCCCAGGCCTGTTCTCCCCATGCACACAGTGTTATCCTCCCTCTGCCTTTTCATTTCCTTTCATATATTGTTTCTGAGCTACGAGCGACTCACTATCCCTTCTACTGCATCCACCTCTCTCTAGTCACCTTCCAGTGGAGGGCTGGGGCAAATGAACTGGGCGCTTCTGGGGTGGGATGGAACAACAGGAGTACTTCACTGCACAAAGCAACCTCACGCAACTCAGGGCAGGGAAGGAAGAATAGCTCATTTTGCAAAATGCACAAAGGAAAAACCAAATTGTCCAAGGCCGGAGTCTGAGTTAGGGCACTCACACACCTAAAACGCACTGTAGCTACCAAAGTGCTGATCCATTTAAGGGGTTCTGAACAATGCGTCGATCCCTTCAAGCAGTCAAAGACCAGATAAAACCAGCTGGGCATGGCTTTGAACCGCCACCCAGCGAGGTCTGTAATCCAGGTGCCTGGCAATAGATGGCAGTACTCTGCCTCTCCCGTGGGCAGGCAGGACTGCCAGCAGCCACCTCCCGGTCCATGCTCACCGATGGGGATCAAAGCCAAACCCGGCTTTTGATTCCTAGCTGGGATTTAAGGCACTGCTACAATGCAGCCGGCCTCAACAAGCATCCGCAGTGCCCAGGCTCAGGTTGCAAGACTCCTCCTCCCACAGGAGCGCACTTGGAAACCCAGTCTCCAATGTGGCCATCCACAGCACCCTCCCTGGAAGTGCTAAAGCCCAGGAGCCATCCCACAGCTCTTCCATTGGAACCCAGGCTGGAGATGCTGGCAGGGTGACACTGCCAGAACAGCTTCTGAAGACACCCTGCCACCTGCCAGGCTAGAAGCCTACATTACTCTGATTTTTCGTATTAATCAAAGCAATACAATTTGCTGGTTGCTTCTTGTTGTTGCCTTAAGTTTTCCTAGGCTGGCAGTGGGTTGGAGCTGGTTGTCACGTTCCAGCATGGCTTTGTCCACTTCAGGATTCAGCCAGAGGAAGAAAGGAATCAAGCTGCTCTGGCTGCCCTCTCACTCTGGCACAGGGTTTCTCAAACCCAGCTGTGGCATACCACAGGGTGGGAGCTCTTTCTAGCAGCTCCTGGCTGCCTTCCCAGCAAATGTGGGAGTCTCCTGTGCACAAATGAGAGTGTAACAGGGACAGAGGTGGATGACTGGATGAGTGCAGTAGGAGTCTGTGAATGAAGCTGTATAATCTCCCGATTCTCTAGTGATCTCCCAGAAGCTACCAGCCGAACTGGTTTCTTGTGATAGATATTCTGATCTTACCTTGGACCTTGACATGTTTGTTTTTTATGAAGCTTCACCCGCTGGAGTCATGTGAGTGAGGATGGCAGCTGCCACTTTAATATTAAATAGCTCATCCTTGCACCTGCCTCATAAAAGCTTGAAAATATGAACTGCAAATTTTTAAATTTTAAAATTCTAAATTTTAAAAAGAGACTCCACAGTGTTCAACGTCATTGCCCTTAAATTAATTAATATCAGGATTTGGGGGCTGGAATCACAGCTTTTACACTGCTTTGTCCCTGAGAGCTGCCACTGCCTTTTCTGTCACCCTGCGCTTGGGAAGTGTCACCCGTTCCAGTCCACAGCGCGCTCGGGCAGGCGGAAGAGAAAGGGCAGAGAGTCGTTATTAATTGCTGCACGGTGGCATTTCCACTGCAAGCCTTGGCAAGGCAGCTCCTCTCTTCTGCCTCGACTGAGGTGCCAAAACTCGCTCTCTGTTTGGGCAATGCTTTTACATACTCCAATGCTGCCCAGAGAGCCAGTGGGAAGGCGTAAAAACAGCGAGGATGAAGCCAGGGCAGGAGCACCTGTGCCTTTGGAATGTCTGCCACAGGACAGAGGCTCTCTGACTCTTCACCCTGCAAGGGCACGACCTTCCCAGACATCTTCTCTGGCAAAAGACCATGGAGAAAGCTGTTCCCAACAACTCATGGGCCAGAAGATCAGGGCAGCTGGGCAGCATCATGTATGCATAGCCCAGCTTGTCTACTGAATGAGGATGGGAATGAACAATGCTTTTGGAGGGCTGGGAAGTGTAACCCCGTGGATGAAGGTTCTTGCATGTTAACAGGCAAACACTAAGCAGAAGACCCAAGCTGACAGTGCAGAGAGTCGCACGCAATGCCTCTGCCTCAGCTGTTGCCTCCTGAGGAGCAAGGAGGAAAAAGACATTTCCAAGGCACCCTCAGGCGAGAAAGCCAGAGGCAATGCCGGTGGTGAAGGATCACCATGGCAACCAGCAATGCAGGGCCTCAAGGTGGAGAGCTAAAATTAGGAAATTAGGCAGTGGAAAAGGGCTGTTTCTCATCTCTGCCTGCATCCGGTGCTGAGGAGTTGGACCCCCAACACAGAGTAAGCACAGATGTCTGGAGCATTTCTGAGTCTCTGCCTGTGCCTGGATGTCCAGGACTGAGCGTGACTCCACGCATCAATACAGTGCCACATGCAGGTCTGCATGGGATCCCAGGGTCCTGCGAGGTGCTGTGCCTGCTCTGCACTGGTGGCACTGCATGGAAACAGTGCAGTGTCTGCAGTGAGATATGAGTGATTGTACACATGACAGAAAAGAGGTATTGCGGCTCCTTGCCTTTGCAAGGGAACTGCTCACTGCAGCTCTCCCTTGGCTGCTTCCTCCCCTGGTCCCTGTTGAGCCATGACTGTCTAGTGTCACTTGGTGGGAATTGGGACTTTCCCAACCAGCCTGTGAAAGCTGAAACCATGAACAATTCAGTGACAAAACACCTCTGTAAGGAAGAACAAGCTTCCACCTGCAGAGAAGAGCTGTGCATGCAGCTCCATGTCCACGGTGCCCCACAGGCCAAAGGGAACAGCAGGGATTACTGCCATTACACATGTTCTGGGAAACAAGCAGAAAGACTGCCCTGCTACTAGGTGGGGAGTTAATGTGCTTCACAACAACCCCTCACACTGCCTTTTGTTTTCTGCATATCTTTCCATAGAAAATCTCCTCTTTGAGATTTCAAAAGTCTTTTTCTCCGCAGCCCACATTGTGTTGGAGAAATACTTACCTACTGTCCTGCTCCTATTGATACAAGTAACAACCTTTTCTGCTATCAGCAGTGAGGGCAGGTCTTTTCTTCTTTTGGCATCACTTTCTGGAAATCCATAAAATGACTTGACCCTCACATAATGCTCTGTGCTGTTTGCTGTAAAATCAAGGCTTTGTGGTTTTGCCTTGCGTGATGTGCAAGGAAATCAAAGTGCTCTAAAGCTGCAGCACTGAAAGCTCCTATGGGAGGCAATCCCATGTATTATACAAACTTGAGTATTACACGGATAAGGCAAAACTAAAGGGCACCAAAATGATGTCTGGGATTGCAAGACATGCACAGATTCTCATGCCTCAGGGAAGGCAGCAGCAAAAGCTGGGGGTAGGTTTTCAGATACAATCAGTACAATTTGCAATAGACTCTCTCCATGCAGTCGGAGAGAAATAAGCTGCGCAGCTACATATTTCAGCCAGTCCTCCCTACATCTTCCCATCCACATCCCTTTTGCCTGTTCCTTGCCATGACTACCATGGGAGTAGGGATGTAAGGGATCTCTGAACATGCCAAGGTGCCACCTATAAACTGTATAGCCAGCACAATTTGTAAACCAACTCAACATCCAGCCATGAAATCCAGCGCCTTGTCTAGCTGTTGTCTTGGCAATGTTTGCTTCTGAATGCAGAAAGATTTGGAAACACAAGGCAGTAGGTCAATGATGCAGAAAGCTGAGATAAGCTATGTCTCCTGACTCCCAAACCTCCCTCCTCCCCTGTTGTGGAGCTGGGAGGGAGAAGCACTATGTTGTGCTGCAACATTCAAAAAAAGAGGGCTGGGCAGCAGAGCAGCTCAGGAGGGTGTCAGGAAGATTTAGCGACTCCCGACTCCCGTACAGTGACGGCACTGAGAAGGCATTTGACTCATGCATTTCATCCCATTACCCAAGTGTGCCTCCGGGCAGAACAGCTCCTTTGGCTGCGTGTCCTCCTGCAGAGCTCCAGGGAGACCAGATCCCACGTTCACTGCAGGGCACAAACGGGCAGCCAGCTTGTCACCTCCGGTCATTTGTGCAGCTGGCTCTGGCAGCACGGTCATTTGTGCAGCTGGCTCTGGCAGCACGTTTGTCCCGTTGTGCTGGTTTGCGACTAACAAGCAAAGCACTCGTTCCTCCCTGCAAACCTGACCCAATTCCTGTGGCAGCTCCCTGGATCCACTAACACTCTGGTGTGATGGGGCGGAAATTTGGCAGCAGCATAAACTGAGCAGATTAGCGTGAAACAAGCAGGCACCTCTGACACTGGGTTTGCCATAAATAGAGAGGTAAGGTGAACATTGCAGTTTCTCTTCCTTTGGGCTACTGCCTCAGGCTGGAAGAAAATCCACACAAATAATCTTTAATTCTTATTTGGAAGGCTTGAGTTTCATTTAGCAAAGATGAGATGGAGATAAGCCAGTGATTCCCAGTTCAGCTCTCCAATAAAAACTACTTCCCAGGACATCATCACTATTGGGATGGTACAGTAGGCTGTGGAATGATACATACTCCACTCTGAAACGAAACCTGCTGCCAGAGGTTGCTGTACACACTGCTGCAGGGTCATCTTTTGCACACTTCCTTCGGTCTGGTGTTATCTGGACTCAAAGTGGTACCCTCTGGAGCTACTCCCTCCCCTGCCCCAGGAGTTTCCCACCCCTGTATCCGGGAGACACATGGTACATGCCCTGCCATTCACACCAGCAAAGGTATTGTTGGGCAGCTGGGAAGGCTCAAAACCAGGCTATCCCCAAGCTAGTTAGTTAAAAAAGAAGAGATGTGTGTCAATCAAAGTCTGGACCAGGGCTGGATTCCCCAAGGGACTGTAACCAGATGCATTTGACAATGTTCCCAATGCTAACAATATCCTGTTTAAAGGGTGGCAGCATGGGGTCCGTGCTGGATGCAGAGGGGTCCAGTGCCATTTAAACTGCAGGATTCCTCCACCCCCAAATCCTAAAGCCATCCTGCAAGTGGCAGAACTAATGAAGCCCAGTTTCCAACAGCCCTCTCTGCATGGCCTGTCTGTCAGCTAGTTACAGGGCAGCTCATGGACTCCTTCCTCAGGGGAGGTCTTTGCAGGCCCCTCTCATTAAGGCAGTCACCTAGAGTCACAAAACCAGCTGGATCCCATTATCTCGGAGGCCTCCACTGCTTTATCAGCTGTGCCGGAAACAGGCCGATAGATTCAAGACTCACTAGAGGCCAGAGACAGGCAGGCAGACACAGACAGCCTGCTGGCATAGCTTTGCTTCCTTAGGGAACCAGGCAGTAATTCCTTTGCAGAGCCCCACAAAACACTTCTCTGGCTCAGCCTCTCCTCTTGACAGACTCAGTGTCAGTGCTGCTCGCAGTCCTGAGGACAGGTCCTCACTCCAGCCCCCTGCCATGAGTCTAGGCCCCCTGCAGCCCCCCCGCCACTGACCCTTGTGCTTCCTCGACAGCATTTTCTTTGTGCTGGAGGACAGACCCCATCTCACTTCTGTCCCCCTCAGAGCTTCCATCACTAGGGTATTTCAGCCAGCTTCAATCAAGGGCTGTGAACAGCCATCTGGACACAGTGGCAGGAGCTACTGCACTCCCTGTGGGATGCCTGCTATGGAGGAGCACGTGCCCCAGTCCACCAATCCACACACCTAGCCATCAGCCAACCCCTCTTCCAATACTTTGCCCATATCACTTTCTATTCTCAACTGACATCTAGGACTGGCTCTCTTAAAACACCACGCCAAGTGCAACCCCTTAAAGGCTTCTGAATGCTTGCTAGATGAATATTTAATGGCAGCTGACTTTCGCTAATGGGAAACAAGCCAGACCATACATCTCTGCACATGCTGGGAATCAGGGCGTGTTCCCAGAAAATCTGGATGCAGAGAGGAGAAGGCAACAGAAGAAAGGAACTGCAACTCCCAGAGCTCAGAGGAGGTTCCCTCTCTGCAAACCCATACCTCACCCATTTGTGCGAGACCCTCCCTGACTTGCTGGCTGCTCAGTCCATGATCCATGCATTAGATGTGTCCATCATATCAGAGCATTGAGCAGGGGAGTGGCTGTGGCTCTGACTGACCTCTGTGATACAGGAGGCCCATCAGGTCAGTGACCTCTGCATGAGGCCATGGAAAAACAGCACTGCTTGCGGAAGCCTGCTTGTAGGAATTTGTCCGTGACTGTCAGGGAGATGGAGATGAAGATATCTGATGCTCGTACTGCTACAAAAGAAGACTGCCTGGGCAGCATTGCCTTGCAGACATCAGCTGGATGGATACAGAGCTCTACCTCCCCACTGACCCCTGTGGAGACATGGCCTGGACCGCTGGCAGGGACTGCAGCCCTCACACACCAGCCGTGGCTTTCTTGTGTCCCACAGTGAGCAGGCAGAAGTTGGTGCCTGCATAGTAAGGGAAGCAGGAACCGGGAAGAAGGAGGCTTTTCTCCCTACAACCTAATCAAGAGCAGAAAGGCATCGGCCAAACAGCTGATGTCTCTTACAGCATGATGCTGCTAAAACAGTTACGGAGCCAGGCACACCTCTCGGGGACTCCGCTGTGCAAGGACTCTGTTTTCCCTTTTAAGCTGGAAGGAATGTCTGTGCTCTGGCCCCCACAACCTCATATTTTCCACCACAAGGCAATGACCGGTGAGGCCCCATTAGGGGAACAATGACATGAGAGTCTGGGGAAGAGGAAATCTCTACTGCAAACAAGTCTGGAAAATGGCTGCTAGAAGGAAGGGAGCTTGCATCTGGCAGCACTCTCACTCCTACAGCCTCACTCTGCTGCTCAGGCAAAAACACTCCTTATACTCACAGCTTCCAAAATGTCATGGCCCAAAGCTGCACTGTCTCTCAGCACTCTTCCTTCCACCTACCCCTACAGCACTTCTGGAAGAAGGAGCTTGATTCCTTCCTGCTGCATCATGCAGTGAAATTTCCAGCTTTTCCAAAACCACCAGGATCTTTCTTGGTAGTGCTGGCTCCCAGCAAGGCACAGAGGCAGGAGTTCAGAGACTGACTGATCTGTGCATACCAAACCAGCTGAAGAGACTTCAGCTGTGAGAAGGGCAGAATCAGTCCCACCAGAGGAGAGGATGTGATGCTCTGCTGCACCATGGTTCTTAGAGGGAAAAATCAAGTTAATCACTTTGTATCTGGAGAGCAAAATAACCCTCATGCACAGGGAAGTATCTCAGTGCACATGAAAGGTCCTAACAAAAGTTAAGTCTCACAGGGCCTTAGAGATGACATTGGTGTCATCCTCTCATGTGACAGACTGGAACAGAAAGTCCCAAGGGAGAAGATTTGCTCTAGAATGACCAGAAGACAGCAGCTCAGCTCCCTCTGCTCTCTGGTCTGGAGCCAGGACCACTTCACAGTGTGATACACAAGTCATACTCCTCACTGGGACATGATTGTTCTTTCCAGATCCTGAGTGCCCTGGACCAGGCTCTATTTTGCCACGGCTGAGCTTCTGGGAATGGCAATTCTCCATCCTATTTTGTTTAAAACAAAAATAAAAACAAGACCAGCACTGACTCCTGAATTCCAACAGGAGGGTGATGTTCTGTATGTGGGTAGCACATGAGACAAATCACAGCACTTAAGAGTGGTCAGAGGGAGCCCTTGACAACAGGAGGGCGTGAAGGAGAAGGAGGAGGAGTTCACCCTCAGGGCCTCCACACCACAGAGGAGAGCTGTGCACCACAGACTACTGCTAGCAACTAAACATAGATGCCATCACCTCTCTCTCTAAGCACACACCTAGGCTCAGCTGTAAAAGGGAGGTTTCTCTGTCCAATGGCATTTCCCCAAAGTTATGCTTGTTGCCCTGCAGGACACATGAAGTCAGAGTCTGCGAAGCCCAGCACTAGAGCTCTGAGATCATCTGCCCCATTCACACACCTGCCTGCCCCCCCACCCATTACCCAGTCTGAGGCAGTTTGTGCCAGATACAACCTCAAATGTTCCCTTTTCAGGCCCTAAATCTGTGTTGACCCACAGCTCTTTCTGTATCATGACAGTCCCTCTTTTTTCATCCTTCATTCCCCTAATTTACCACACTCTGAAGTCCAGTAGATTTTACTGGTCCGGCCAGTAAGCTTTGTTGCCTCTTTTTTCTGACCAGCTGGGATGATTTACTTCTGAATGGAATCCAAATCTGGCACATTTCTCAGCCATCACCTGGCTCCAACAGAGAGAAGGAAAGAGTGAGCTAAGCAGTGGGAGGCAAGTTAGAATTTACAACCCTATGGCATATCCACACCTCTTCCAGTAACTGGATACACAAGAGGAATGCAGATTGCAGGAAATGCTGAGGTTTACCAGCAGCCTCCAGCTTCTTGTGCAAGAGTCTTCAGTGGTTTTGTTCCCATCACTGAGATGGGAATCCAATTGCAATGGATTTGATGATCTCTCTTCCCAGCTCTGCCCCTTAGTCCTTTACTCGCCTTCTACCACAGCACATTGCAAAAAAAAGCAATGGAAATCGCTATGTGATTGGGGGGAAGGAAACACTGAGTCAGCCTCAGTGTGGGAGAATGAGAACAGAACTGGACATAAGCCAGTTCTGAACTTCCCATTTTCTAGCCTTGCTGAAGGATTTGCTCTGCTCCTTGTTCATGCAGAGCAGCTTCGGGTCTGCTCCACCCAATGGCTCTGCTGGAGGGAGTTCTGCAAGAGTGAATCCCCAGGGGACAGTGCTCTGTCACAGTCATTCCTCTCCTTTGAAGCTTCTCTACTTCACGCAGTCATGAAATCCCCTTTACACAGTGAGAACAGTGAGGAAGGCTCAGAAAACCCCTCATTATAAGGCATTATTTTGTCTAGACAACTTTTCTTGGTCTGTGGTATTGAGGGAGCATCCATCCCCTTCCTATAGCTGGGAATGGTTATCAGACTAACAGGAACACCTGAAAATAGAAGTGAAGGAAGCCTAAGTAGGCTGTGGAAGTAACCTGGAGTCTGCTCATCAGTGGTACATCTGCCAAAAAAGCACAGCTCCATCCAAGGTTAAACTGTGTCCCTGTAGCCAGAGGGAGCCGAAGGCAAGCCTGCCAGAGCTCTATCATACTGCAGCCTACAAAATGCAAACTAGGATTTCAGGAGATGACCTGACAACCAGCGGGTGTGTGCGCTTACTGATTTATATTGGAAAGAGAAGAGAAAAAACTTTGCTGTAAAAACTGAGTGAAAATCCTTGCTGCAGCAGGGACATTGGGAGGGCTGCAGAGGTAGACAGGGAGAGACGTGCCTGCGTTCTCTGCTCGCAGAAACATCACACCAGCAACAAGCAAATCCTATTAAACTGCAAGGGCAGTCACCCCATGGCCCCACACTGAGATCAGGAAGTAGCAGTGTTGGGCCATCCGGGACCCAGCACAAGGGGAACTGTGACCCAAGTTATGATCAGTACGTTCTTTTCAACTCCTGCTGTCCCTATTATCCTTCAGAAAGCCTCCAGTCAAGTCACCAGCACCTGAAACCATCCCTGTGAAGTGCTAACACCATTTCATGCCTATCTTCAAGAGACTTCCCTCAGTGGTAGGGAAAGCTCTGTAAGTCTCTCTGACTTGCCCTTAATGGCTGACCTCTTCACTGAGACAGCCAGGAGGAAGCTCTGATAAGGCAAGAAGGCCATGAGAAAACTGGCAGCATCACTATGAAATAGGCTATAAAATACAGTCACTATGGCAACTGCCACAGCTGGAAGGAAAGAAGAAAACTTCTAAAGTCTGACAGTTCCCAGCCTTCCCATGGATGCCCCAAGGATGGATGTCTCTCCAGGCTATCAGCACCACAGCCAACAGTGGTCCCTTTGCCTCTGGCACTGTTCCCTGCAGCTTGCGCTGGACCCGATGTCACTCGAGATGCTTGGTCAAACACGGAGGCTTTTTCTTAGGCAAGCTGCTTGTGCTTACACTGGTGTGTCCTTGTGGGTCCCAAGCCTCATTTCTGATTTAACACAGCCTAAGCAGATGAGGAACAAGAGGTAACTATGTTGTGTGGACTGTCAGTGAGGGATGGTATCTCCCGAACATCCCCCGACCTGTTAGCTTACGATCTGTTGCTTGGAAGATATACCTGTCACAAGCACAATCCCCCTCACAGCAGTGGAGCAGTATATAAAATGAAGGGCAAAATGAAGCAAATAACCTCTGCTGTGCTCATCAGAAGTGGCACAGCCCATACCCACACGTGTAGTCTCGAGGAAGCAGACTCAGTCACTTCTCCCAGAGCAGAGTTTCCCTTATGTCCCCATGGCCTCTGTGCCAGGCTGACAGCACACACTTGCCAGCATTTGGAGCCCAAAGGCAATTCTGTGATTAAGAAACAAGAGAAGTGACCATTGATTTCCTATAACTCCTAAATAAGGCTGGGTAACATTTTTCAGACAGAGACCTAATTCACTAGAAATTGAGGTAGACTTCAATTTGAGGTAGACCAAAACTATTTGGAAATTTGTGCCTAGTTCAGGGAACAGCTTTGATTCCAAAATTATTTCTAAGATGCAGTGAACTATTTTCCCTTTCTTATTTTTAAATATATTCCATGAGGTTATGTATGTAAGCTTGAAGGTCAAAGAAAGCAAAATAAAAATATGTTTTGGTAAGCTTAGTAACTTCGTTTTCCCAGTTATTTTTTTCTCTTGAGAATAAAACATGAATTTCAGCTGACCTGAAGTGAAATTTTTGGGTTGACTCTCTGATTCAGCTAGGAAATTAAAAAAAACAAAACCAATAAGTTATTCCAATGGCTTTATTCCTATAACATTGTTATTTGGTGTCTAAAGCAACCTATTCTTCTCATTCTTTCATCTCCTTCCATCTGGCTCTTTGTGACTATGTCTGGAAATAACGAAGAACTGTTGCAGACATCTCTCTCCCCCTCTCTCTGCAAGCACGGAATTTTTTCCTGTCTAGTTGGGAAGACTTTTGATGCCGACTCCCATGGCTTGCCTTTCAAACACAAACAAACAAAAAAATAAGGCCACATCTCCGTTTGGTGGTTATGAGAACCCAGATAGATGCTGCTTCAGGGAAAGCATCCCTTCCTTTGAGTGACTCCAGCAAAGCAGTGATTTAATGAGGCAGCTCCCAGACCAAATTGAAACAGGGCTGCAAATACCTTCCTGCTCTGCTCTGGTCCCCTCTCAAACACTCAGTCCTGCTCCATTGCTTCCCGTCCTTCAGACCTCCGTGCCTGCCTCCTGAGACACACAGTGAGTGCTGCAGTTGTAAGCAGAGGAGGATATCGTTGCCCCTGCTGGCACCATCCAAACCCAGCTGGCAAGCTAATGGGCATGGGAAGGTTTGCATGCAGAAACTCAAATGGGAGGCTGATACGTGCACTAGAGAGATACTCAGGCTTGCCTGGAGAAGCAGAGTGCACCCAGGACTCGTGCAGAGACAACACGGCACTGCCTCCAGCTGGAGAGCAGGTGCCTGGGTCTTCCCAGCTCTCCTTCCCTGATGGGCAATTTCAAGAGACGCACCTCTACACGCACCCAGAGGTGGCTCAACTTGCAGAGACATAATGGACCTGAGTGCATCACTGCAGACACTTAAACACAGGGCTTTAGAACTCCAGTAGGCTATCTGGCCCCAGACCAGTAAGGGCAGGCAACCAGTGCAGCCACACGCAATGACAACAACCTGAGCGCTTGCCCATGTCACCTTTCTCCCCGCCCTGAAGACAGCAACAAGGCATTAGGGACTTGCTATGAGCTTCAGGAATGCCCTGGGCTAGAAGGAGAGGGCTCCAAGTCCTGCCAGTGACCCTGAGGCTCTCCACGCCTCCTGCAGCCTGCGTTCCTAGAAGAGAGATCACTGCTTGAATCACCTCCAACAGCATGAGCTGTTCTCTAATACTTCCTGAGCCCTTCCCAGGACGTTTTGCTTTCTGCCCTGTGGCCTGGCTGGGCTGCATTTCAGAGATGAAAGGCTGTGAGCACGCACAGATGCCGGCATCCTTAGGCATTCCTGGCTCGAAAGCTTTCCTCGAAGCAGCTGCGGCTGCACTGCCAGGGAGGAGCAGCTACCTCCCAGCCCAGAGAGAGGGCTGCAAACCCCAGCTCGCCAGGTATGCTGCAAGATCCCAGCACAAACCCCTCTGGCTTTGGGACCAGCTGTGACCCCCTCGGGTCCCCAGCTAGCCCAGTGGAAACCAAGGCAACTTTCCTGCTTTCCCTAGGAGTTACAACTGCCTTAAGGAGATATGGTGCAAAATGTAGAGACCATGATGCTATCAGCACGCAAACTTGCTCAATAAAAACATGTGTTTCTCATCTATTTTGTCCCCATGGCTTCCAGAGCACGTCACAGATCAAGCATGTGAAGCACCACTACCCACAGCTGGGAAACGTGTGCTATAGGGAGGGAACCCAAAGAGCACTTGAGGTCTTGGGCAGAAAATTCAGGATTTGAGCAACACCAAAGCAGTCAGCAGGGCAGGCACTTGGGGGCTGCAACACCGACATCTGCATGCATCCCATCTCCCCTGCCAAGCTCTAGCACAAGCCAAACCAAATTCCCAACCCCAAACACTGAAGAGAAGCTCGCTCATAGTCTCAGTGTGCAGCTCAGCCCCATCACAATGTTACAGGGAGACTCTGCCAGTGGCCTGGCAGAATTTCAGCCCAACATACTGTCCCTCCAGTTGTTCCCACTTAAATTTGGCACTGGTGCAGGAGCTCAGCCTTGACCCTCCACAACCAGCAAGAAAAGTGGTCTCCCTGGATGGCCTCCCCTGTGCCCCTCCCAGTACAGCCCTTCCCTCTGACAGGATGAAGTTGGCACAGCTCAGGAGATCCGAAGGCAGCTCTCAAGGATCACACGGGCCTGTGGCACCGGCTGCTGGCAGAGATAAGCTCAGAGCCTGGGTGGAAGCTGCAGCCCTCTCTCTCACACACACCAAGATAGGGAATTACAAACACAATCCTGTTTAAAAAAACCAACAACACAAACCCACCAGAATCTGTGGAAGAGTAACCACTAAACCAGCCTGATCCAAAGGGAAAAATCCTGGCCTCACTGAAATGAGAAGTGAAACTCCCTCTGTCCTGGGGAGATCTTGATGCCCTCATGCTTTGTGCTTGCAAACCAGAGGCACACCAACAGACTTGGGGCAGGCACCTCTTAGAAAACCCATGGTATTCCCTTTGCTGGCCACTCTGCACATTCCTTTGTGCAACAGAGTCCCTGTCACAGGGGCTGGCCCGCCCCTGTTGTGAATGCTCTGAAAAGCAATGTCCTTGCAGTTCCTGTGTATCACATAGTTTGAGGCAAGTGCTCCCCTATTTCCCTCCCCTGTCATGTCTCAGAGGTGGGCTGAATTAACTGCATGTGTTTTTTCTGTGAGCGTATAAACTGCACCACTGCCATATTCACACAAGACAGAATACAGCCAGAATAAAGAAGTGGCTTTTTTTGTATGTCCTCTTTACACGGGTCCTTTCTCCTAATACTTCCCCAAGACAATTATTCTTTTTTCATACCACAGAGGCAGTCAAATGGCCCTGTTCCCACACCACTTTACTGAAATCACAAGGCAAGAAAAGGTGGCTTTGTGACACCCAACCGATCACTGAAACAACTCGTGGCTGCTGTAGGTGCTGTGGCTGGCACAGCTCTGTCCCTGCATCCCAGTGCTGCTGAGCCTCCAGCCCCCTGGCACCGTCTTTCCACCCTTGGCTTTGCCCTGGAAAAGGGAACCCCAGGCAGGAACAGCAAAAGTACGATTCCAGAGGAGAAATTTGTTGTTTTCTTCACACCACCACTGCAGTGTGGGGTTTTCAGCAAGGATGCTCCTGGTAATAACTCAGTCACCTGGAGTGTCTCTATGCTACACAACCCTTTCTGCTGTCCACAGGCTGTTTGATTTCTCTCTCGAGTGCCAGACTTTCTCTTCATTAGCACTGAACTTTCTCCAGTTGCCAGAAGCTCTCATTGCTCTGTATTGTCAAACTGAAGACTGCCTCCTGTCCTGTGTCATCCCCTCTCATGATTGATTTTTACTCCTGTAACTTTGTCCTTGTGGAAACTTCATTTCCTCAAGGTGTTTGGGCAGTCACGGTCTTTGATTCCTTTCTAATGCTTTGGAGTAAGATGAACTCCAGCTCCCCACTCCCTGCCTGTCCATAAGGCTTTCCTTGCCCACCTTTCCAGCACACTGGTCCTACTGCCCTCCAGCATTAGTACCTATCCCCAACTCTTGCCTTTAATGGGATCACACAGTATGGAAGGACACAGGGCTGGGAGGCACCTTGTGAGTCACCAAGTCCATCTCCCTGTTACCGGTGCTCCCTCTTTGTGCAACTCCATTTACATGATACTGATTAAAGGCTGTTATTTTTGGCTGTCTCCCACCCACGGAAAGCCTGGTCTCAAAACTGTCTTACAGTTATAAGCCTTCCCCTAATGTCAAGGCTGACTGTATTCATGGCTGATTCATACGTGTTTATTCAAACTGACATAGGAATAAAGTCTATGCTTTAGCTACTCTAAGCATATGACTTCTATACTTTAACTCAAACAACATATTTCCCTCCCTGGCATTTCATTCCCTTGTCTTACTCAGCATAAGAGAGGAAAAGAAAAAGCAAAAACAGATGTCTGACTTAATAAATAATGCTCTTTTATAAAAGTAATCTCTGTTTTGATTGTTATCAACAACACTTTTAAAGAAGCATGAGATCCAAAAATCTTCTACTGCAGTGGAAATCTGGGGGACAGGCCAAATCAGAGGTGAAAATATGCAGTTTAACACCATTTTATGGTCAGAAAAGGGCAAAGAAAAATTTCAAAACTGAATTTAATATTTTCACTATACTGCAAGTTTAGCTGAAGTTCTAATCAGGACAGTAAGTCATGATCATCAAATTCCTGTTCCTTCCAGGGAAACAGAATCCTCTGTATAAGATGTGACATGCAAGATTAGAGATGGAGACAAAGTAGAATGGATTTACTCATAGTTAAAATAGCCTGGGAAGAAACAGAACAACATGAGGCACCTCTAGTTTTGTTTCAGAGAGGGAACAGCCACCTCCAGAACTAAATCCCCTACTGTTTTGGAGCTGATATCCATTATTAGCCATGCTGTTATCTCAGTGGGCAGCTGAAAGACAAAAGACAGCATTTCCCCCACATTGTAAACCCTCTCCAATAAACCAGGGCTATGTTTCATGTAATTGCCTCTAAACCTGCAATTAAAAATGCCATGCTACAGGCAACAATTGCCACGGACGCTTGGGATCTCTGCAAGTATCTAAGTGCCCATGCACCACAGATAGAACCTGCAGAGGGCCCAGGAACAATTCCTGGGACAGAGGGAGGAGGAGGAGGAGGGTAGAGATGCTGCCACAGACCAGCTCATATCTGGCTCTCCCACTTTTTTCCCCTAGCTTAAATTCCCACGGAAACAAACAATTCTTTTGTGCAGGCTTTTGCAAAATCTCTTCAGCAGGACCACACGTTCATCCTCCTTGTTCCTCGAACAGCCCTTGTGATCCTGCTTCCCAGAAGGCTGGTTAAGCACAGATGGATTCACACACTCTTGCCAGCCCTTTGCCTCCCACAGTCCAGGCAGGCATCCCATGCTTCTCCCCAGCACGGGGACCTGACCCTGAGGAGCTGGAGACCTCCAGCAAATCCTCTGCTGGCGTCTCCAACAGAAGGCAGCAGACCACACAGACTTAGATGACCTCCCTTCGATGAAGAATGCTCCCTTCTGGGCAAATTTGAGGCTTGTTTTGGGAATGCAGGAGGGATGCAGAGGATAGAGAAAAAGGGAGGGAGGAAGGCTGCATTGTTGTCTCTCCACTCTTGGCTGCTCTTTGGGTAAATAATGGACTTCTGTCTCCAGGGCTGCTAATCAGCTCTAAATGCCCTCAAAGAAAGCAAACAACAGCACAATAGGAAAGCCCAGAAATAAATCCATTTCATTATAAATTCATTTTGTTTTCATTCCATTTTTCTTGCTAGCAAGAAATTTAGGTTAAGCCAAGCACTTTCTTTTCCCAGCAATCTCTGCTGGCTGTCGGCTAATGCAACAGAAAATTAAGCTTTTGACAGTATAATGGCTTTGTTATGAAAAAAATGCAATTATATTATTTCCCAAGACAAATTCTACAGCATTAAGTGTCTGAGCAATACAGCATTGTCCTTGAAGCTGTTGGTGAAGGAATTTTACATGAAGAAATAGCAGGACGAGCAGCCTTCGTGGGAGATGCATTTTACTGCATAGTCCTCCATTGCTCAGAAATACAGAGAAGATTTCATAGCAGGGACACAACCCATATGCCAGATAACTGCGTTACACAAGCTTTTGCCTCTATGCTACTTGCAGCTGTGTCACCAGAACTGGAGATTGCAACCATCTGAGGACTCCTCCACGGCACGCAATAAACTATGGCAATTCATCAGCGTCGGCTCATCTCCATGCTGGTGTTTCTAACAAACTCATTAGCAATAGCTAAGGCTGATAATCCAGGAGTGAGGAGAAAGAGTTTAGAACACTAAATGGAGTGAATTCATAACAGATATCACAGATATTTCAGTAATCCTCCAAGTCTAGGCTAATCTCAGCAAAGCTGCTTGAAGTTCAGCTGTGGACAGGAACACCCCGAGGCAGCAGGAGAAGCCACCAAGGGCTGACAGAGTGCAATCCACTCCTGAACACCACACAGAAAGGGAAAAATTGAGGAACTGTATGGTTTTGGGATGGGCACAGAGCACCAAGGCTCAGAGGCTGTGCTTACCCTGGGAAATTCAAGAAAGCCAGGCACTAGCAGGAAAATCCCAGGCACCCAAGCTCAAAGAGAGAATAGTGCCAATGGTGTGGTCTGCAAGTTCTCAGACATGGTTTAGGGGTTAGCACAGACCCCTGGTAACCAAGAAGTAATTCACACGCAGCATCTCTAAGTAAGAGCTAAGACAGTCTAACAGCAGCATAGATGTTGGCCATTTGGTCTCCCTTGGCCCCACAGTTGGCAAACAATCCCGTGCATGTTTAATTTAATAATGCAGACATTGCCAAAGCCATGGCAGAATCTCAGCCACAGCCTGTAAGGAGTCAAATACCATGATGGGAAATGTAGTGAAGGCCAAGGTAAAGGCATAATTTTCCACACATCTGGAATTTGCAAGACATCCTTGTGACTGGAAAATACAAAGACATGCCAAGCTGTGTATATGAAATGGCAGCTCTGATCTCCTTCCAACTTCGCTTGGGTTTGTACTTCAGAGCCTGACCTCCTCTAAAGGTCCTCTGAGGAATGGAGAGCAGCTGAGCCAGCAGATTCACAGAATTCAAGGTGTCACCCACTCTTATGGGTGTAATAGGTAGCACCCCAAAGCTTAAAAGCAGCCTGACACTTTCTCTTACGAAAACATCTTTTCCGCTGCTGAGAACTTTGCCAGCACAGAACTGCTCAGGTTGAAATGTTTCCATGTCAGAAGTTTGCCTCAGGGCGACTTTTCCTTTTAAAGTGTCAACAGAAAAAGGTCAGTGGTTTCTAAGAACAAGATTAAGTTGTTTTGATCATGTTCAAGGAATTGTTAAAGTTCCACTCAGAACACAGAGCAGATCTCAGCACCTCTGCAAGAGCCTGAATTTGGTGGGAGAGTCACCCTGGTGCCTCTTGCTTGTGGGGAGATAGCCACGTCTCTCAAGGACTGCAGCAATTTAGTGCGCGTTTGTGGAAATCACCACTTTACACACAGTGACCGTTTTAGCGTCTTTTTACTCCTGAAACTTCAGTCTCTGCTGAGAACAATCTTTCCCTTCACAGCTCACGGATCCAACTTACGCTGCTTAAACACGAGCTAAACAGGAATGCCAATCAAGCTCTCTTCTGGGATTGCAGGATTTCACAGGCATCTGCTGCTTGGGGTACAGCACGGAGCAATGAAATGAAAGGCAGGAGGCTACGTCTCCCTTTCAGGTCACCCGTTATTACAGCCAACAAGGCTGATGCCAGAAGAAAACAGGACAAATAGTACAAGGGTAAAGAACTGAATCAGCAGATGGTTTGCATAGAAGAGGCAGGCTCAGGACATGACTGAGAGCACAGAGAAGAGGCAGGGCAGGCAGGCCATGGCCCTCTCCTGGAGCTAGAGTCCCATGTGGGACCTGGATTGTGTGGCAGCAGGTCCCAGTGTGTGTTTTATGTTCCCTCATCAAGCAACCACATGGTGGGATGCAGCTCAGAGCGTGAATGAGTACAGCAGCAGTCTGAATTCACAGGTGCTACAAACCCTTTGTCTGTGAAGGTGGCTGAGCTACCGCTGCTCCACTCATGAAAATTCCCTCTTAGTTACTGGGTAAGCAAGCACTGTGGAGCCAAGCACATAGGCAGCTTACACCCTCTGACCTTCAACTTTTCTTACTCATATTTTCTCAAAAGAGAAGCATAGCCCTGTGCTCTTAACAGTACAGAGTCAGTGGCTGCCACCACATCTCTAGACAGAGGATGAAAACCACCTGGATGTGATGACTTTATTTGCTTGTCCTTGGTTAAAGCAAGAAAGATGTAGTAACAGCCTACCTTACAGAGGCTGGACAGCTGCTCAAGTAACTAAGCAGCAAATTAACCAGCAAAAGCTCTGGTTACTAGTGTTAGGACCTAAAGGAAAGGCATGAAAATGTGTCAGGGGAGGTTAAGGTTAGATATTTAGAAAAGGTTCTTCACCCAGAGGATGGTTGGGCACTGGAACAGGCTCCCTGGGGAAGTGGTCACAGCACCAAGCCTGACAGAGTTCAAGAGGCATTTGGACAATGCTCTCAGGCTCATGTGTGATTCTTGGGGTGTCCTATGCAGGGCCAGGAGTTGGACTCGATGATCCTTGTGGGTCTCTTCCAACTCAGGGCAGTCTATGATTTTAAATGCTTTAATGGGCTGAGATAGATGATGCAGCAGACAACAAAACAAAATTATAGATGCTCTGTACCACAGAAGAAAAAAACACTGAGGAATGACAAACCAACTGCAGCCTGAGCTCAGCACTACAGGTCCCAGGTGTCTTCCTCTCCAGCAGCAGAACAACACTCACCTACAGTAATTCACTCCTAGAAGGGCCAGGGTCCTTCTGGGCAGCCAGGTCTTCCCAACACAAGGCACCACCTTCAAGTGCCATTTGCCCTGATCACACAAACAGCAGCCAGACAAGCAGCACATATCTTCCCCCACAAAAAATTCATTTTTCACAGCAGCTGGAGCTGCAGCTCAGCAGATTTACACCTTGGAGCTCAGGAACATGAGATAGGGGGGTATTCAAGGCAAAACAAAGGTAGTAGAAAAAGATACATGACAAGGCAATGGCCCCCACAGATGTGAACGGTACCTGCACAGCAGCAATTCCTCCCCAAGCAATGAAGGTGATTGTGCCAGACTTTGGGAAATGCCCCAGAAACCTAGAAGTTTATAGTGGAAGCCAAGCTCTCTGCACAGACAACAGATCACCAATTACCAAAGCCAGGTCAGTTGGCTTAGCGACAGGTTATTTCCATGGGGTTTTCTGCTTGCTCATTTAATGATTACATTTTTTATGTATCTCTGTTTTCCCATACACCAGCAAGAAGCCAGACATTGTGAATTTTTGGTAGCCTCCCTAATCAGAGGGAGTGTCTGTGATGCACCTTGCAAACACAACCCTGCCCATGCTTTCGAGCACTGGGGCTCCCAACTGCTACTCCCTGAATCAGAGGTAACATCACTGATGATCTGAGCTTGGCTTCCCATCCTCCTGGGAACCATACTGCAGAAGATTGACGTTCCCCTTTTTACCTTTTGTATCCAGCCCTGCATGCCTCCCTCTAACCTCCTCCGTCAAAGAGAAAATCTGATCTGCTTCAGTTCTTCTGCCAGGGGAGAACATTCCTCCAAACAGCCTGACATTCACAGATGTTGGAAATGCTTAGTGATACAGAAAGGAAACAAAAGCCTTCAGCCTCACTGGAAACCCAGCCCACAGCACCAGCCTAACACTGCCTGAAAATATCCCCTCTGATCTGGAGAGCTCAGCTCCACAAAGTGAGGGCAGTGTCCATGCTCTCCCTTTGCAACAATGCAGAAATGGCTGAGTTCATGTTTCTCCACAAACCTCCTTGTTTGTGGAACTATATAGACACCAGAGAGGCATGTGTGGCAGGCTGAAACTTGGCGTTTTTCATGCTTTATGTCAAAATCAAATGAAAGGCAGGGGAGCACACTTAGTTTGGACATATTTTAAGCTAAACAAGCATAAAATATTTGGCAAACTTCCCTTGCTTAATGCTGTATAAACAATTTTGGTATTCTACAGAAAACATCCCACTTAATTAATGCAGTGAGCAACGAGAGAGAAGGTCACACTATTCTTGCAGTGTTCATTAAGCATGGGACAGCCCAAGCTTCTGCCACAACTTTAGCAAAGTCCATGTGCGACATTAAGTGGCTCATTTGCAGCCGGGGGCTGCACTGGGAGGTGAGAGGAAATATCCCTATAGGATGGTAGGTTCTCCTGCAGAACCCAAGTGAAGACAAGCCAATTTTTGCCATTACTTTCTGAGGGGAAAAAATAAACTCTGATAGACACAAAACAGAGGCAGACTAAAGGTTTCAGAAGGCAGCCTCTGGCAAATCCAACTGCAGCAGTTTAAGACATTAGCTTGCACAGATGTCTGCCAGCCTTGGCTGTCCACCTGGTCGGCCAGCCAGAATTTATTGCTCCTCTAATAAAGTCAGCAGAAAGAAATACATGCCTGTGCCTCAGCCACTACAGTTCGCAGCCCCGTGTATTAGACTGGATTGCTGAAGACTGGTGAGATCCCAGACTCACGGCTGTATATTGAAGGAGGGAAAGAACAGATAAGAACAGAACAAAATGTCTTCCTTGCCACGAAAGGCTTAGAAGAGACTTGAAAGAAAAGAGGCAAATAAAGGGGCTAAAGAACTAAAGAAAGATGTTTATTCCACAGAAATTGATGCAGCATCCTTTGCTGTTGGAAAGGTTGGTTTGGCTATCTACTGCTTCCCACAGGGGAAGAGAGCTGTAGGTGCAAAAGATAAAGCCAGATCTGCCAGTTACCAGCACTGCTCATGCCCCCACTAGCCCAGAGCCCACTGTAAAAGTAGGAGCATCCTCCACCACCTAACTGGGTATAAGGAAGCCCTCCTGACCCTAATGCCTGCACTGTTGACACTGCCCTCCCTTTCCCAGGGCTCCCCTCCAGGAATGACATCACCTGAATGTATAAGCAGTCCATTCTTACAATTCCCAATGCAACCAGACCCTCTTCTATGCAGAGCAGATTTCAGACGTAAAATGCAATGTGTTGAAAGAAATTAAGATAGGAAATTTAGAAGGGACAATAGGTTTTCTTTTTTGACAAAGATTTAAGAAAACCCAGGAAATTCACACACCCAAAGCATTTATTAAAATATGTCCCTAGAGCTGGCTTTGACTTAAGCACACCAGGAAATCACTGGTAGCCTTTTGAATACTGAGAAAAAACTTTAAAAGTACATATCATCGTGTATTGTTGTGCCGGTTTGGCCAAAATCTAGTAATATAGCCCCTGAGAGAAAACCAGGTTACAACCACCCTTCCCCCGACAGGGTTCGGGAAAAAAGGAAATTTTTCCTCAAAGGAAAGTGAAAGAGATAAAAACTATTTATTTTAACAAACACACAGGAAAAGGATAATGATGCTAAATAATGAATTAAAACCCCCGCTATAGAGAGAAACCTGGGAAGATTTCAGAGTCCTTCTGTAGGTGTGGTCTCTCTCCTCCTCGGAGCTGGTTGGTGAGGGCGTGGGCCCACCCCCGGGCCTCGGGGAGAAAATTCTCCTGATGTGTTCTGATGTTGTTGAAACAGTTCAGAAGAGAAGAAGGAAAAAAAAAAAACAAAGTCCCAGGAAACAAAATTCAGCTCTCCGTCTCATGCCAAGAGGGAAAAAAATTAAACCAGCTGGCTGAAGAAAAAGCAAGCAGGGTGCTCCCTTCGTGCCTTCTGCAGTCAGACAACACTGAGGAGTGTAATCTCTGTGTCCTTGAGAAGCTGCTTTGGAAAGTTCGTCTGGTTTTTTTTTTTCCTCAAGCTCAGTTTAAAGGCACAGAAAAGGCACAATATTACTTTTTGGGCATAGAGCATGATAGGGGATACACATGATAGAGTCACCCCAAGACAATTGTAGATGTAAATCTTGTGTACTGGATGCCCCACTTGCTTTGTTAAACAAAGCTGCACTAGACAGTAATTGTACTAATGTGCAGGCTGTAGGAAATCTATTAAGGTAACATGATCTGTTTCACCCAAAACGATTTTAGAAGTAGCATGTGATACTGCAGCAATGTATTGAGCCACAGTTAACCAATGTAAGGTGCTGTAGGCCATCTGAAAGTTTTGCAATTACTGGAAGTCTAATACTGTGCAACAAAAGGTTCACGAGCACAACACTGAACTTTTTGAGTTCTTGGTTTGTTTTGCAAACAAGTCATACTTTTCAGCTCCCCAGTAAATTGGGTTAGCTCAGTTTGAAATAACCTAAAAACAAGCAAACAAACAAAGTCAAAAATACCCACTCAAAAAACCCCACAACCCAAAGAAGCCACAAAAGTTCCTTATTGAAGGTCCAACAGCCCTCCTAGAAGAAAACTTGGAAAGCTTGCCCCAGTCCTTCCCTGCCAAACACCCAGACCCTCTGAAGGTGTAGGCACTTCAGGTTGGACACAGGTAAGATACCAGCCCTAGAAAGTTATCTCACCAAGCTGAAGGAATTGGACTCTGTGTGTGTGCTCCTTTAGCCTACGGCAAAAGCAAGATACGGTAAATAATCTTAGCCTGTAATGAAAGATTTACTGCAGTCACAACACCCAACAACTTCATCACAGCCTAGGCAAATCCAGCTGCTGGCTTTATGTTCCTCCTTGTGCTTTAAGTGCTCCAGCACTTCTAATTCGTGAGCCACTTCAATGCAGAAACTCAGAAGGGAACAGCCCTGACCAAAGAGAGGGTATCTTACTGTGAACATGAAAGTCTACCACATTTGTGCTGTCACTCATGAGGCCTTGACACCAATTCTCACTTACTATGTGAACCACAAACCCCTTACCCATGCACTTATTACTTGCTCTTACACTTGGCAACCCTGACACTGTGAAACCTGTACACAAACACGGTCTAGTCCCAGCAGTGAACCTTTATACAAGAAGCCTTTAATGTTCCAGTCAGCAACATCAAGTCCAGGGTCTAGATGAAAATCAGGTCTCTAAAAGCGACACTGTTTGCGGCTGCTTCCTTCTCCCCTTTAACAATGAACACGCACTCTACAGCAAAGGTATCCCAACCGGTTGTGGAGCAGTTCCTGTTGAGGTGTTGCAGCTCACTCCCACGGTAAAACTGCCCCACGTTCAGTTACCAGTGCACACTGTGCCATAAGCACTGCAGGACGTGCTCCACGACCTGTCCAGTCATCCCTGCTGAGTGATGGCAATCTCAGCCAAAGGCTGTCGCAGGCAGCAGTGGTCACGCTGCGCTTCAGCTGCCCAAGCCTAATGCTCCAAGTCCTTTGTTACAGCAAAACGCAACTGACTTTCATGAGCCTCATATCCTCCAAAATGCCAGGATGCCAGCACAGCCCTGCTACAGGGATGCTGTTCTTCCAGTCACATCAATGTCCCATTAAATCTTCTTCCTTCACCTTCTCATATGTCATCAAACACACCAAGCAATAGTTCGTGAAACACATGCTTTACACCTCTGCATGCTCCAGGCATGGACTTCACCATGCTTCTTAATCTTACCTGAGTTTTGTATCTTCATCTGAGCCAAGACATTTTAATTCCTCCCCTCCCCACTTCCTTGTCGGAACCCATTCAACTGCAGAGCGATCAGACTATGCTAACACTGGGACAGCAGCCAGCAGTACGCAGTGTGCCTGGCTTTTAACAGCTAAATCCTATAAAAAATAATGATGCAAATATGGGCACTCCTCCCCGAGACATCCTAATGCTTTCAGCAACCTCTTAGGAACACATAATGCTGCTGGATGGGACAGAGGCTGAAAGGAACTAATTTGGGACTTCTGGTACTTACTGTGTGAACACCTGCTGGCTAAACAAACAGGCCTAGGCAGAAAGCTGAGATAGCTATATGAATGCTCTCCACTGCTGTATCAGATAGCTGCTTCCTGAGAGCAGGCATGAACTGCACTGCATTATCACCTAAATGTCGTCACGGGGTAGCAAGCTCTCCTTTAGGAATCTTACACACTGACACAAGACCAAGAAAATTCTTGGGTTCCACCAAAACACCCATCTTGAAGTACTTAGGCTCAGACCACTACCACCATTTAGGAGACTAACTCTGTTCTCCAGGAATGTTAGATACATTATCTGTCTCCAGTGCCTTGGGTTTCAGTGCTTATCCAATACCACACGGGAAGTCTGCAAGAAGCCTTGCAAGTCCTGCCAGGTAAGCCCGTGCTTACATTCTGCCAACAACTGCAGTTGTTCCATGCCACTACCCTGTCATGCACTGCATGAGTATGAGCAAGGACACAAAGCCCTTCTCACACAGAGTTAAGCTGATGGATGCTTCTGCATCCACCTTTCAGTCATGGTACCTTGTGTCCTTGAGTACATCACCTAGTGCCCTCTGGAATTTGCCTCTGCAATAAATGAGCACTTGGCAAGTTTCCCATTCCTGCAGGGGACCATGGGCAAATGTTCTGTGGGGAGGTGGAAATCCCCCCTCACCTGTATGCTGCTGGAGGCTCCGAAGGAATGGTTTTATGTGAAAGGAACGATGGGGACAGATAACAGCTTCTCTGAAAAAGCATTAATGCTCTCTTGCATCCAAAAGACAGAGCAGCCAGCAAAGGGCTTCTGTCACAGGGGCTGTAGGGGATGTGACGGAGCAGAGAAAGAGGGCACCACTTTTGCACTCCCTATGCTCTGTTTTCCAATGTTTCCTCTCATGCCCGTAACGATAAAAAATTAAAAACTATGTTCACCCTCATCCCCAACACCCAGAGTTATTCTGGGAGCAGAGTTCTGTTTTCAGCTGCCTAAGGGCAGAGGCAAAAGAAGAGGGAGCACAAAGACAAAGCAGCACAGATGCTCACCTTTCTTCAGGGCAGCTCACAGGCAGAGCAACTCACACTCTGTAACCACTCCTTTAGATGCATGTCTAAAGGAAGTTTGGCTACAAGTCTAAAACTCATAGCCCTGAGAAACAGGGCTTTGTTGCCTCTTGCCAGACTTTTACTAAAAATGGGTTTCAAGCACGCAGCAGAGCACAGGGTGAAAGCATCACTTCAGGAGAGGAACTACCTCCTTTCACCTCTCATCACGGACAAAAAACTAGCTTGCCCACAGAAAAAGTGCATGAGCTTTCTTTACCTGAATGCCTCCGCTGCCCAGTAAAGGCTGCCATGCAGGAAGATGCCGTAAAGCTATGAAAGCACAAACCTTCAGCCTCGCTCATTCAGTCTTTCCAAGATGTGAACTGGAAGGGACCTGAGGCCAAGAAATACAGACAGCCTTCTACTTTCTTTCAGAGGAGAAAAAAAATCCAACAACCCTACTTAAAGAAAAAGGTTATTAAAGACAAAGGAACACCGTGCTCAGGGCACTGGCTGGGGAGCACAGGAGCCCTAGCAGACTTCAGCTGAGGCCGCCTGAGGACAGGCTCTAGCTGGCTAAAGCGCTGCAGTTCGGCCGCTTGCCTACTACAGGACACAAGCTGTGCTGAACACACATCCTGGCCCCCGGTCCAGCCAAATCTCACCTGTGAAGTCAAGAGGGTCAAAAAGCCTCCAAATATTGACCTTTAACTTCAGCATGTATTTTAGGAAACTCAAAACCAAGGCTTTAGCTGGTAACAACAGCACATTTGTGTACTGGAGAGGACCCCCATTGTGAAAACTTCACCAGTTGTGCTTCCTGATGGTGTGTGTGTTAATGTGTACAAACTCCCTAGTATTAAATTAGGGCTTTTAGTGGTTTTGCCTTTTTTCTTTTCACAATTTATATTGCCCAGTATTTATGGATTCCCAGTAAGCAAGCACACGGAGATGCCCTGTCACCACAGAGTGAGGGAGCACTAACACTGGCAAAGGGGATGCGCTGTGTGGAGAGCCAGTACTGAGCAAGAGATTAGGAAACTCACCTTGCCAGGGGATGGCTTGAGGAGCTCAGACTGTTCTGTTTGCCAAAGACAAGACTGGGAGCAGTTCTCGTGCAGACCACAGTTACAGCAGCAGGGAACAGGCGCACTGGACTAAAGGCTTCTTCTGTTTAGTGGATTAAACAGAAGATTCAGCATCTGCAGATCAAGACTAGACAAATGCAAGCCAGAAATGAGGTGTAACAGCATGTGGGTAATTAACCACTGCAGCAACATACCAAACACAGTGGTATTTTCCATTTGTGGTAATTACTTAATCAAGACTAGATGTTTTTAAGACACATTGTAGAGTCCAGAGCAAATGGAATTAATAAAAAAAGCTAGATATATGGGCTGTGTTATGCAAGAGGGCAGAACTAAAGCACAGTAGCTTCTTCTGGCCTCACCATCTACTAACCTATGGGGAAAATTGCCCCTTTTTGCCAGTGGGGTTGGTAGACAGCCATATTTTTAGCAACAAGACATGCTGATGTTTACATGAAATAGTAATAATATGTTGTGTGTGTTACACCCACACCTCTAATCTGAAATTCTCTAAGCTCTTTATCATCACTGTGTCAGCAAGCCTGACAACTCACTGGCTGATAAATTAGCATTATCATCCTCCTTTCATCCAGCTTGTGCTTTTGCAGAGGAGCTAATCATCTGCTTACAATTTCCACAGGAAACAGAACACTCAGGCTACCTGCCATCTTACTTTTAAGCCTCTTGGTGAGAAAATGGTCACATGGGTACCTTGCAGAAGCTCTCAGGGTTGAAAGCAGCTCAGCACACAGAACTGCCCAGCAGCTGCCCTACTTCAGATGCTCATCCCCAATACATACTTTACAGCATTCAAAAACAGTATACAAACTTCCCTAGAAAAATTCTGCCAACGAAGTACTTTTGAAGAGCAGGAGTCAGCAATTTAAGTGTTAAAAACAAAAGAGAGAGACAGAGAAAAAGAAAGAAGGCCTCCTAGTTGTTTTAACAAAATCTTCATATACGACAGACAGACAAAAAAAAAAAAGAAGAGTAATTTCCATTAGTTTCCATGACAACCAATGGAAATCGCTAACCCATCTTCCCTCCCTTGTCAACCTCTGACAGACCTGTCACGGAAAGCAAGGGACTATGCCCTGTGTAAGGTTCTCTACTTAACCAGAACACAGGGAAATCTACATTGCCATAATGTCAAGTGCTCCCCTTACAGCACAACCCTAGCTTTTTTCCTCTGAGATACAAAGGGATGGAGAGGTGCTTACTGCTTCCCTGTGAGATCAAACGCACCCCAGAAGTGCAATCCCCTCTGAGACACCCCAGCTGTCCCACTTGATGACCTGCTTCTTTCTCTCTCTGGCTTCATCAAAACATTCAACCACCTCTTTTCCATCTATGAGCTATTGGCTCACACCTTAAAGGTGGCCCATATACACCCTTATTGCACCCCTTTACTGCCTGGCAAAAAATTGCTGTATCACACAGCAACTCTGGTCTACATTTTGTCTCCATTTTTCTTACTATTGTTACCATTGCTGACAAGGAAAATGATCCTCTGCAATGCCTGCTGCACCTTCTATATGAGAGCTTTTAAATTTTAATAACGGGAATGTATTCAGCTTTATAAACCCTGCTGTGAGGCACAGCACCATCATTATCCTTGTTTTACAGATGTGAGCACCACAGCTTAGAGGAATAAGGTGCCTTGCCCAAAGCCTACATACAAATCATGGCATCATGCTAAGAGTGAGGACAAATTGGTCTGCAGAGAAGAGTCTGTTTGCATTTTCTTGATGCCCACAGGCTCTGAAAGAGTTTGAACCACAGATGATCAGAGTCTGCTGTAGTCCCTCCATCCTGCCAAAACCCCACAGCGAATAAATATTAACCTGAAATAAAAACAAAACCAAAGATCCCAAACCTCAAATAGTTGTCTCTGTTTAATGCTGGTTTACTGTTGACCTTGCATCTGCAGCCAGGATGGCCTAACTCACCCCAGCATCTGGATGTGTGCTGCTGCGCGGCAGAAGAGCTTGGCAGAGATTTGCAAGGAGGCGTTAACATCCAGCTGTTCTCCCATCTCTTTCAGTTTTCACGTGCACAAAGCCAGGAGTGGCCCAGGCACGGCGCTGGCACTGTGCGGGTTCAGGCTATTCATACACCACAGTGAGATTTAACACTGACCCATCAAGATAGGAAATCCACAAATAATCCACATTGACTGCAAATTTTGCTGCATCCTCCGTTCTCCCATCCCAGGTCTGGGTTGCAGGAGTTACTGGCAAGTAACAGGACTGAGTACAGTGGCTCTGTGTGCATGGGTGTAGGTGCACACAAGGTGTAACAAACCACGTTTTGTGCCCTCTGATTAGCTATGCTTTGGCTCAGTTTCCTCCACGACACCCTCCTGGGGGACTGCACACAGCTCTGATTGCCAAAGAGCAGAGGACAAAGCACTGAGTTCAAAGTTGAGCAACAATAAGTTGTTTTACAAACTGCCTCCTGCAGATTCTTGTCTTGGGGCTGATGGCATTTAGTGTGTTGCCTTTCCCTGGGCTTAAAATTAAAAGCCAAACACGGTTAGAGGGGAAAAAAGGGTTTTACCTCGGTATTTATTTAAGGATCCTCAGGTGCACCACATCCAGGTAGAAAGCACCGAAATGCACCCCAGAACGCACACTGAAAATGCACACACACGATGATTCGCGTATACAGTTATAGACCTTGCACATTAGCATATCTATCAAAGATTCCCCAATGAGAGGCTCAAGAGAAGCCCCCGTCCTGAGGAACCTTCCCCCTGGATGGGCCTATCTTGGTTTACAGAATGTGTTCTGGAGAGGACCTTGGTGTCTGGGACTTTCTGACCCCCAACTGCGAGGCTGCCAAGATGTTTAGTCTCTTGGCTTAATGGAACTTTGGGTCTAAGCTAGTTATCAGACTTGGGGAATTGCAAGTATGTGGGGCTAAAAGCACTAAGGATACACGAAAGCTGTATAAAAGGGTATATAAAAGGGTATATGGGAGGGGTATATATAAAAAGCAAAAAATCAGCATGGCATTTAGTGGCTATGAAGGTATGAACTACGGTCACTGGGGAATGCTCATAAATTGCTTCTCTGGCCTGCAGTAGAAGCTCTCACACTCAAGCTTTTCCCTCTGGTAAGGCAGTAAGTACTGTACCACTGCACCTGCTTCTACAAAACTTAGAGCAACATAGTATCCTGTAGGAAATGAATACACTTCACTAAACAGGGCTGAAACGGGCTGTTTGGTTTAAAAGTTACTCGAGAAGGTTCAAAGGTAACACCAAACAGAGAATAAGATCACATACATCTCTGTTTCCTTTCCTGAACTGACAGGAGGAAGGGAGCTACAAGGAAATTGAAAGAGGTGTGCTAAGCACTGAGCTGAGGGGTGCCATAAACTGGCTACGTGTACAAGGTGAAGATAACGGCATGGGGGAGGCGCTGATGATCACTGAACATGGGGGTGTAATTAGGACCGCTGGGACAGAACAGGAAGATTAATGGTCTACTTGCTCACAGAAGAGAACTGTGAAGATAAACTTACTAACTCTGAGATATTCCAGAGCATGGTATCATTTTTCTCAGAACAGGAAGGGGGCATCACTTATCACGGATGTGTGAAACTGGATTTGACAAGACACTAATGGCTATGGTTTGTACAAGCGGCTACTAATCCCAGGGCACGCAGTGATACCTTGTAGAAAAAACAGTCTGTTTTTCTGAACACGTAAAGAATAAAAAGGTACTCCCTTCTTAGCCTGCTCCTCCTTACCCTTACACATCACCCTCTACAAAGGGGTCCAAGCCCCAGTCCTGGGGATGTGAGAAAAAGAGCTTTGTGAGAAACTGAGCCTCTGCTGCAACCTGACTTCTCCATCATCCATTCACAGGGCAATTGGAGAGGGAGAGCACTGCCTGAAGATTAGGCTGACACTACTCATGTTGTATTCATTGTCTTAGGACTGGAATACCCCAGAGCTTGCATCATGTGGAGCAAACACGCTGTCCTCAGACACGAATACCACAGCTTTTCTGCCAAGCTGAAGGCGATGCCTCCGACATGAATGCTTGGTCCCTTGCCACCTTAATCTTCCAGAACCCTGGGTTTGAACGCACGAGATGCAGACCAGAGCTCGGTCACAACCTTTACAGTTATCCCTGAGGAATTTTACTCACCCAGACAACTAAATGATCCAGACATTGCAAAAATTCCCCAATGAAATCGCTTCCTCCTACATATAGGAAACGAGACAACAATTCCAATCCCTCATACTTAAGCTTCCTTGAACATAAACATGAAAAAGCGGCCAAAACCGGGAGGGGAAAGAAAGTCCCAGAGCAGCAAGAAGTACATATGCAAGGAGTTACATCATGCAGAAGGAAAGCTCTTGGCTTCAGGCTAAAATTACCAGTGCTTATGGCAGGGGCTGCTCTAGTGTGGAGGGGCACCTTCCCAGGAACAGTCCTCCAGATTGATTCATTGTGGGGAAAACAGCAACAGGCTCTGCTGTCAAAACCATCCCCGGACAACACAGCACTGGAGGCCAACTTATCAGCTGGCCAGCGCCTGCCAAAGCCCATCCTGGTGGATGGACAGAAATTCCTTGTTCTGACTCTCTGACACTGAAGCCCCAAAATATCTCACCATGGCAGCAGGGTGACAAGGAAAAGGCAGAGAAGGATAGCATTTCTGATGGCAGGAAGTACACCCAAGCCATGGGCTCCTGCATTAGGACAAGGTTCACCAGTACATCTCTCCATCAGAGGCAGGTACCTTTGCCAGCCCACTCCTGTCACCCCACTCTTGCTTCCCTCTTATCCAAGACTTTAACATCCTCTTCTCCCCTTCCATGACTTGGAAGACTTAAGACCCTTTCAGGCTTGAGTCATACTCCTGCCATGGGAACCTCCACAGCAAGTCTTTCCATGACCTCTCTAGGTCTCCTCACAGATACAGAAATAAAGAATTTTTTTCTGGCTATTAAAAAAAAATCTTAAAATCACTGTTTCTTGAAAACTTTCATTGTTGGGAAAAAGCTGATTAAGCACCAGTATTCATATTCCCAAGGTCTCTTGATCCTGTCTCATGACTCTAAGCAAGAAGCAAGGATGGGATCAGAAGGAACGTGTATTGGCTAGGGACAACTAGCAGTGGATAACAAGTAGCTGTCCAACCAGTCCTTCTATGCTTGTAGCATAAGGTGTGCAAATCCTCTCCTGCAAATGAAATGCAGCTGCTTTGCCTTGGTGTTTTTATCTGTTTCTCTCCACTGTTCCTTCAAGCTGGTTTGCTGCTCTTTGCAGTGCAAAAGGGAAGGGAAGGACTAAGGAGAAGGAACAACAAGAAAGGCTGGGTTCTTTGGGGTCCATTACACAGCATTAAGGTACTTTGAGAAAGTGGTTAGAGGTCCATCTCCGGGACAGCAGTTGACAGTACAGCCAAGGGAAACGCTGTTTAGCTGTCAAACAGTGGAAATATGGGCTTCACTTCCATCTGAATCTTAACGAGATACCAAACCCCTCCCCAATCCTCCACCCCAAATCCTTTGCTGTTTCCAATGTATTGGTCCAAGAGGAGCCTCCAATTTGTTTCTAGCTTATAGGCCTCCTGATGCACTCCAAACAAGGTGCAGACGTCTGCAAGAAATTCTACGTTTGCAGACTGGAGCATGAATTTGCTTTTCTTCAACTCTCACAGGCAGCCTACATCTAAACCACTGCCCCAAGCAACCACAGGGCCCATGCCAAAACCAAGATGTACAATGTAATAAGTGACAAAACTACAGCACAGAGCAGGTAGTAAAATTTCACAGCAACTTATATGAACTTCACTTGTGGGTAGCCAGTTTGCAAGGCAGAGAAGGGACAGTCACTCATTACTGCTGGCTGGCATCTTCAGTCCAGATCAGAACAGAAGCACACTTGAGAAAAAAGTAGAAAGAAAATGCCACACAGTTGCTGCTTGTGCTACAGTTATCCCTGCTTTAATGGGGCATTGAAGCCTCCAGACCGGCTTATCTGCCATTTGTTTATTTACTGCTGAGGAGCTGCAACCAGAACCCCACAGTTGAGAGCAAATACTCCCCCTGCTCTAACCAGCTCACACTTAACTCTGTACACAGTTGTGGCAAAACCTACAACCCCTGGTAAAGTCCAGATGTATATAACCCCCTTGTCTACCACCCAGATGCAGCTGTAGAAGGAAGTACGCTTCACAGCACAACAGCAAGCTGCTCTTTTTGCTTGCTAAACTCAGAGACAACGCTGTGAGAGGTAAATCTCTCCAAGGAAATGCTGGTTATTCACAGATTAGCATAGCTATCACAGTAGAGCAGAAGCCAACCTCCCTGCGAAGATAGATGCAACCTAGGTAAACAAGGCATTTCTGGGAACCAATAGCATCTAGCTCATAGGATATGTGGTGGAAACACAGCCTGGTTAATGGGAGTCTCATCAGTCCAGGAAGACACATCTGGCTGAGATTTGTGACAAACTCTCCTCTGTACAAAGAGAAACACTCCCCAGCTCATGTAACACCACACAAGAAAGATCAAAGGTGCCCCGAAGCCTCCTGATGGGTAAGCAGCTGTACTAATAACAGCAGCTGGAAAATGCAACAGGAGACTCAGCCAGTCCCTTCCTCCTGTGCTGGGAGCAGAGCTGCCTCCTCAGCAGCCCCCAGCAGCAGCCCCCTGTTAATTACCGGCAAGGAATTTGCACTCTGGCAGATAAAGTCATTCACTCGGCCACTGGCGCAAAGCAGCTCGGCTCTGACAGCAGCTCCATCTGAGAAGCAGCATTTGGGTGCCACGCACGTGTAAGTGCTGCACGACGTCGCGTCTGCTGCAGAGCTTGTGCCACACATGCTGCTGCTCAGAGGTTACAGCCCCTTCAGAACAGCCGGGGAGGTTGTTTAAACACTCCTACACGAGGCATTTGGCCAGCGACTTCAGCACAATATGAAGTGCCTCGAACAGAACCACTTGGTCCATCCCCCAGACTCCAATTCCTGGGACATCTGCAGCACAGCAGCTGCCTGGTGGCACAGCATGCACCTTAAAAAATAGGCTTTGCACAGATGAGCCTTTGCCGTGCTCCCAGGGTAGAATCACTTCTTCCCTGCCTCCCCATTTAAAAGGTGCTTATTGTCTTGAGATGCAACTCCAGCAATCTCTGGTCTGGCACTCAAGGGAAGGATTTCAAGAAAGAAGACACCTATCACTCAAAAACCAGCTCAAGGAGAAAAAATGGACGCAATCTTTCCTTCCACTGAAGATGTGCTTGCTAGACTAGACCTGGGAAGTCACTTTTATTAAATTATTTTATGAATGTGTTACTGCTGGGTTTTATTGCACAAAGCCAATGCATATCAAAAACAGCCTGAGTTACCCACATGATCGGCACCATGTTGCCTTTTCTGTCCACTGTCCTGGCTAAATTATCAGTGAAAGCAGGACTGAACTATTCACAAAGTCTTCGTCATTTAATTTCAAAAGGCAAATTTCTTAAAATGATGGCTTCAGGGCCAAATACAGCTATGCAATTACATAAGGATCTCAAACTTAATCAGTTTCATTTATTAAGACAGCAGTTTTTAGGTTTTGTCCATTGCAAACACACGGGAGAAGTTTGACCACAGCAAGCTCATGATGCTAGCCAGAGTGTGTGAACAGCCCAGTGAGAGGAAGTACACCAAGTCCTGTGAAGACCATCTGAATTCCCAGCTCCAAATCCCCTGGTGCACACAAGTACTCTGCTGGAAAAGGGCACAAGTCTTGGAAAGGGTGAAGTGTTGCTCTCCTTACATGAAAAAGCAGCCAAGTCGGATCAAGAGGAAGCACTTAGGTGAGTTAAGCAAACAGAAACCTTTGCCTTTTCTCTCCCCCTTTACATCCCTTTTCAACTTTTCATATAGAAGAATTACACTGAGGGAAACAGAGGTCAGGTGAAAAAAATTCATCCCAAGGTTACAACAGATGCAGACACTGCAAACACCACGCTTTAGGAAATGTTATAAATCTGCCTCCAGATATTTGACACCATGCTGTTGCTCAGGGGTTATAGCCCCTCAGATGTGTCTGTACATCTCCTCACAGGAGGGGAGTCCCTGGCCTTCCTCTGCTTGCCCTTTTTAGCCAAAATGAGACTAATGAGATTAAACCATTTACAGATAACTCTTTCCAAAGGCTGGCTCATTTGGCCAGAAATGGGTTAAGGATAGTTCAGAAGAACAGCTACAGGCTCCAGAGATTAATCTGAATGGCCAGAAAACTGGCAAGGAGGAGAAGGCAGGCCAGGTCAGTGATCTCTTCTCTTGGCAAGGCTGGATTCAAGAAACTACTTGTATCCACAGCTCACACCAATATACTCATGCTGGCATAAACCTCTTTGCTAACATCTAAAATTCATGGTGAAAATAACTTTCTTGAAGATTCTGAATGAGGTTTAAGTGCAAATGAGAACAAGAAAACCCCTCACTCTTATTGTGAAACAAGTATCCTGGTGGGACACAGAATGATGCTGGTATGGAAGCGGTCCCACACACCACCCTTCAGACCTCCTGGACACACAAACAGTGACTGGACTCCTCTCCAGTGTTAACTAGGTAACTTACTCCAGCAGGATGTGAACAACTGATTGACTTTTAATACATTCAACAGACATTTCAAGCCTCTCCCTTTTCCTCTATCGTGATGGATGCTTCCCAAAAATCACTCCATATGCTTTGGGAGCCCCAGATGAGAATCTGAGGCTGTAGCATCCCTGTTAATACAACTGAACAGCCACCTCATTGAGTCTGACCCAGGAAGAGAGAGATAAAAAGGGCTGTCTGAAGCTGGTGGCTGGCCTCCATCTGAGAAATACAGTTCACCGTCTATTGCTCTTGTGACTATTACTGAACCAGGCCAAGAAAAGCTCCCAAGTTCTGGCACGCCTCAGATTTTCCAGTCTGCATGAAGTTATGCCAGGAACATTTACTGAAGCAATTTCTTTCTTTCTTTAAAGACTCTAATTATGCACCTAACAACGTTGTAGAAATGAATGTTGTACAAAAACCCCAGTACAACTCAGATACAGTTTTGCTAACAAAAGGATTAGAAGCTTAAGGCTCAGTGTTAATATTCCGAATGTACCGAAAGGCACAAAGTGCAAGCTGCAGCAGAAACAGAAGGCATACAGAGGGTTATCACTTCCAAAATCTGGAAAGGGAAAACCACACAGGAAAATGCCACACTAATCTTACTGAATGCCAGTGATGCAGGAGAGCAGTAACAAGAAACATTTAGAAGTGGGCAACCATCAAAGCTGTCTCTGAATGACAAGCAGCTCACCTTCAAGCACAGCCCACTCCCTAGAAAATGAGAAGGTCTAAATATCCCAGAGGGTGGGATGCTACCCGTGACTGAACTGACGTTCACTGCTTGGCAGCTACAACAAAGAGGAATCAAACTGAACCCCAAAACAAAAGTTGCCTGAAGTGTCAATTTTCCCCGAAACCACACCCAGACCTCAGTCATCAGTCTCAAGTTTTGCTGAACTTAGACTGGAATCAAACCAAAACGTTCACTGGTTTGCCACTTGGACCATTATCTCTGAAGCCAGTCATAATAATAATTCATTTATTCACTCAAGCATGAACTGGCCTTTAAAACCAAATTTTGAATACAACGGCTGTACATTTTTCTTACTTTCAGTTTGCAGGTGAGACACAGAGACATGACAGTACTTACATCTGGGAAGCTATCCAGGTACTACAAATTAGAGAACATCAGGCAAAAAGCAGGATTTAGCACTTTGACAATGTTAATGACACCAATGAAATCACAAATCCAGGGCCAAACATATTTTGGCTATGTTTCTCTGGGCTACTGATCCCAGAAGGCTTTACTCAGACCAGTGCCATCATTATTTAGCTGTTATTATAATTTTTCTTATGGATGCTATGTGCCTTCTTCCTACAGAGGTGTTGGTGTACATTAACCAGAACTGGTTAAGGTTTATTTAGGGTTCCTAAGAAAAGGGATAAACATGGTTTGGCTTTTTCAGGACAGTGTTGGAGAGGATGCATGGAAATGCTCACTACGTAAGTATGTCACGCTTCAGGAAGAAAGTGTATTACAATATTATCATGTACAGGCAGATGTGAAATGCTAGTCCATACTACAGCTCAGTCCCACTCCCCTTGGTTTTCATGACAGCAGTGACCAGAGCTTGATGGTGTTGGCTCACAACCACCCTGTCTCACCTCTGCTCCTCACCTGGCCGTTGCAGGGAGTTCACAAAGAGCTTTGCTTAGGGAGAGAGACCAACAGCGATGGGCTCCATCCTAAATCCCACTCTTTACCATAACCTGGGCAGTACAGTCCACGGGTGGGAGGCAGAAAAAGAGGGAACCAGACGTGTTTATGCGCTTTTTTTTTTTTTTTTTTTCATGGAGCCAAACTGCGATGCTCTAGGGTGGGTCTCGCCATCTGGGAGAAATATGCAGGGAGAAAAAAATGCAGGGAGGGAGGACGAGCTGCCCCCCGAGCGGGACCGCTTTCCTCCGAAGGCAGGCTCAGCCTCCTTTCCCAGCCCAGCTTGAGTTCATTTTCCTCAAATCACTTCCACATTTCCCCTGCCGTAATTATCAAATATTTTGTTTCTGACTTCACTTTTTAGGGAGGCCGCCGCAACCGGGAATGCAGGCACCGTTTGTTTTCTGTCAACAGAGCTGGGGGGGTTGCAGCTAGGGGTTTTCAAAGGTTTTCAATGTCATTGCAGTGAAAGAAAGGAAGAAAAGAAGAGCGAGGGAAAGAGCGCGCGGGAGAGAGGGAGGCAGGGATGGAGGAAAGGAGGGAGGGAGGAAAGGGGGCTGCCCCGGGGAGCCCGTCCCGGCGGCGGGATGCAGGGGTCCGGCCCCGGCGGGGACACAGCCCCTCGCCCCCACCGAGGCCCCCGTCGGCCCCACAACTTCCCTCTCCGCCCCGGCTGCGACTTTCCCCGGCCCCGGCTGCTCCCGAGCGGGCGCCGCGGCGCCCACGCTGCCCCCTCCCCGTCCCGTCCCGTTCCCCGTCCCGCCGCCGGGGCCCCGCGCCTACCTC
>VZTD01005475.1:484924-531813 GCA_013397725.1 Rhagologus leucostigma | reverse complement strand
CCCCGCCGCCCCTCGGCGGTGCCCCCGACCCTCCCGCTGCCGGCCCCTCGGCGCCCCACGGCCACCTCGGCGGCCTTTGAAGGCAGCAGGAGGCTGAGGGGCGTCCAGGGGACTCCGTTGCCGCCCCACACCGCCCGGCTTCACACCCCACACCCCCCCCCCCCAGGGCAGAACACGGGCCCGGGGAGGCTCCCCAAGCCCTGCACCGGTGGGGGTTCAGGAGGAGTGGCGACGGCCATGCCGGGGCGCGGATGCCCGCCAGCCAGGCCAAGAGCATCACGCCGAGGGGTCGCAGCTGTTCCCCACACTGTCACAAAAATGGGGAAACTGAGGCACGAGATGGCTTCTCCACAGGCTGGAGTCACTCACCGACTCAACCCAGTGTCCCCCCCACGCTCCAGCTCCGAGGCCACTGAAGTGCTGGCCACAGCTACAGGTGTCACTCATGTCGGGATGCGGGCAGGTTTAAAAATAAGTGTTTAGACCCATATGTGTTGGGATCCAAACATTTGCTGAGCAAAACAGGCAGCCAGGGCTTCACGCCAGGCACAGGGCCTCAAAATCTCCCCTGAAATGCCTGGTGCTGCTGCTCATTTGTGTATAAATACGTACAATCCTCTTCTTTTATCTCTTCATCTCTGACTTTCAGTAGCCTCCGGTAGCTAGAAGGAAGGATCTGACAATGCAAAGAGACCCATTGCCCTGAGCACATACAGAAATCTCTGTCACAGGAAGCAGCAGTATGACACCAGTTGTCAAGGGCATTTTCTCGAGTTTTGAGGTTTGTCATAACCAAAAATGACACCCCGGCTTTAAAATACCATCTCGCTCTGACCAAGCATACCTATAAACTTTCTTCTTTTCCTGCTTTATTCTGTGCCCTCAATGCAGGCAGACACCAAGGGAGATGCTGGCATGTGTACCCTCCTCATTCCCAAAGACCAAAGAGTATTCCAGCATCGTGCTGGAAGGAGAAAACTCTACAAAGAGTTACCCTAGATCAGCCCACATCTGGTCTGTTCATGGCAGCTGTGCCATTTTTCTGTGCTTCCTCAGGCTCTGCTTCCTTATTCAGTTTTGTTTTCAGGACTACTGTTACTAATTTTGCATTTATAAAGCATCCTCCCCAGCAAGTTCTGCTTCTGTCTGTGAATGGTACTAGCCTATAAATCCATCCTGAAGAGATGTCTAATTATTTCACTGCTGATGCTGAGCAATGTGGCTTTCATGGTTTGGTTTTGGTTTTTTTAAACTCACCTTTCACGATGTACCTCTTTGTTTGGGAGTCATTGATTGCCCTGCCTCATGATGCAGCACAGGCACAGTTATGGCTGGAATCAGCTGGCCTTCAGTTTGCAGCAGCTCACCCTGAGTCACCCTGAAGTGAGTGCCACGGTAAGAAAAAAAAAATGGCAAAGGTAAATACATTTTAAAAGATTCATCCATTTCTGTCCCCTTGACACTCAGCTTCGTGGAACCTGTGCTACATGAGGGGGATCTCTATTTCCAGACAGTAAAAGTGACTCACATCACTCTTCAGAACAGAGCACTAGCAGGGGTCTCCCAGTGCCCGCATTCCCTCCCTGATACCACAGGCAGCCACTTCGTGTAAGTGTGATTAGGCAGTGCGCTGGATTATGTAGGTCACCATGAGCATGGGTTTTTCTTCTGTGTACTCAAAGGACTAAATATGGAACAGAAGGTAAAGGATTTAATCTCCCATTCCGTGTTGACATTCAGGTACATGAAAATGTATTCCTACAAGTTGGTTTCTACCACGTGGAAATGGGTAGAAGTGAAAACCAAAAAGCATCTCTCATACAAGCATCAGAAAGAGTGACCATAAGACAGGCACCCACAAGTGGAGAGAGGCATTTGTACAGCCACTCCTTTAAATCAGGTAAAACTTTTGTGTGCAGAGAGGTCTGTCTCTGGTGGAGTGGGCGGGAACAGTCCTTAGCCCTTTGCTGGAAAGGTGAGGGTGGTGATGGAGCCAGAGTTTGTGGGAGCGTGGGTGTCTGCCATGTCAGGAACCTTACCGAGGCAGGGAAAGGTGCGTTGTCTCTTCCATCACAGGCAGCACAAAACAATCTCAGTGCAGACACCAGAGCCTTATTGCCATGCACAGAGGCACACATTTTATAACCAAATACATGATATCCAACAAACTTTTCACTTTTATTCCAAACTTTCACCATTTAAAACTGTAAACTGCAAAGGAACAGTTTGAACAACCTGAGTGCATGACAAATAAATCTGATGGGAATCTTTGCTCTTTTGTGATGGACCCAAAACATGCAGTTTGAATCAGAAGCACTGGAATAAGAGGAAAGCAAATGCATTTACAGTTGTGTTTTCAAGCTGTGGCCATAATGGATAAGGTAATTCATCATTGCTGGCTACACAACCAAAGTAGTATCATAAAAATGCTTTCAGCTAAAAGCTTCATTATAAGAGTGAGCGATGTTTGCCTGAAATTTTGCAGGTTGCAATGCTCTGGTGGGCCAAAGAAATTGGGAATCATTGCTCTACAGAAAAGATGTTGTTCTATTACATATACCAGTATTTCATTTCTGCTGATGCTTACTTTCCAGTCACTGGTATTTCTAAAACAAACATTTTGTCATACATATGGGATTGCAAATTTTGAGGTACATACTTATGCCCAAGTGGCTGCACAACTGAAATTCAGCAACAAATTGTTGCCTGAGAGGCAGAGCAAGGGAAGCCTGGACTCATGCAAGTGTACATCTCATGGGTGGATACATTCTCCTGTGTTTAATAAAATGCAGGCTTCAACTGAGGCTTTCTCCATTCTTGGGGCACTGTCAAGATCACTCCCCTGGATCTGTGGTGCCTCATGAGGGTTACTCTGAAGCCTCAGCCTCTCCCTTATTACAGCATGTGCACACATATACACCCAAAGTGATACTGTAAGCCTCGTTTCTCAGGGAAATGAGGCTAAACACGCCAAAAATTATTTCTTAAGCCCTCACTCACCCAACCCTTGTGGCTATACCATGATATCACCCTCTCCACATTACCTCACTCCTGTCCACCACCCACATCCTTCATGTCTCTCTGTTTCCCCGCCATATGAAACATCTGCCCTAAGGGACGTACCCTAAGGGGTTGTGCTCACAGTGCTGTGATGAAGTCAGTGATTGCCCTGTCTGCACTGTGTTTTAGGTTTCAATTCAAGAAACCAAGTTGTTTGGCAAGAGGCCTTCGTGATGGGACAATAGTCTGTCCCACTAAAGATTACGAAATTTGCAGCAACATTATTTGGTGGAATTAAGAGGCAGGGTATTATTTTTGAGTAGCAAATCTATGAAGGTTGTAGCTGAGATGGCTCAGCTCGTGTGGCACTGGAGACATCTGTGTTGTCTTGAGCTATGTGAGCAGTGACTCCTCATGGACCAGACTGCCAGCACCTGAGGAAGGGCCAAGGGATGCCTGGGTTTTCACAGTAGACATAGGCCAAGACTGCAAGACATGAGGGGAAAGCCTGGAGCAGGGTTATACCCTCAAAGATGTGGGCATCACACCCAAATGAACTCTAGGATGACCGCAAGGCCAGTGTGAGGGTCCCCAGAGCTGTAACACATGGATCACACAGATACCTCACCACCTTCTTTGAGAACTCAGGCCTGCAGCAACCTTCTCTGGGTGTCCCCCTGACCTGGCAGTGCTGACTCAAGTCCATAACTACTTTTCTGGAGTTTGGTTACTTTGCAGACTGCACTTTGTTAAATACAGGGGGTTTTTTTCTATTCTTCTGGCTTTGTTTTTTGCTTCATTCCCTTGCTCTTGTAATTTTCTTATTGTAGTTTCCTCATTTCTTGCTCCTGCTCCCACTGCAGTATTTGTACTAATCATTATTCCTTAAAGCTCTATTTCAGACCTGATGTAATAAGGTGCCATACCTTCCCCTCTTTTCTCCTCTAGCAGATGCCTTTATTTTGCAGGTTGTGCTGGGGACATTACTGACCAAAGGGCACACAAGTCTGGCACTAGCAGACTGTGTGGTTTGTATAAAATGCATTCTCTAATGGTTAATGCATTTGATGAGCTTTTGAATATTCCATTAGCTAGAGCAGTAAAATGCCTAAATACTTCGACAGCTTGGCCCTTAAACTTTATCCTTGGGATCCCTAATTCAAGGTGAGCTTTTCTAATCTAAGACAAGCTCCCAAAGGCATCATTTCCTCACAGAATTCATCCAACCCCAGCACCCAGGTGCTATAACCCAGGTAAGCCATGCCCACCACAAGTGGGCACAGAACTGCACCCTTGTCCAGTCAGTGTAACCATGTCCACTCTGCATTTGCCACAGGCTGGCCAAGGCTACCTTGATGTTCACAGTACCTCAGAGGCTTGAACTACGCTTGGATCCAAGTCACGGTGTAAGAAAGAAAAATCTGTGTCAAAGCCTCAGTGTGGAAACAATCAATCTATCCTCAGTAGTGTGGCATGCTTCTGTCTCAGTATGTTCCTCGTGCCAGTTCACTCCACTGCTGCCAGGCCAGGATGCAGCACGGGTAAGTGAAATACTCTTGGTTTTGACTCTGCTCCTGCACGTGCCCTTTGTAAAGAGGCTGAGGGGACAAGGCTTGTTCGGCCTGGAGAAGAGACCCTGTTTGGAGCAGGAGGATAGACTGGGGTCTCTTCCAACTTGAATTATTCAATGAACTTGTTTGGTCCTTTAAGTTTGGCACAACCTTCAAACTAAAAGCACTCTCACAAAATAAGTCCTACCTATCCAGAAGCAGTTTGATATAATTCCCTGAAAGTTCTCCCTAGGATGCTGCTTGTCCATGGCCAAACAGCTCAGAACTGACAAGGCCACGAGCTGTGTTCTGGAGGACCTGTGAGAATTACTGTGATTCCTTACGTACAAAGAACATGTCTCATGCATCTGGATCAACAGCTGGCATGAAGGAAACAGTGTTCCCAGGCAGTCCAGTGGCATCTACAAGGCTGTCCCCCAGCTTGATGGGGAATAAGAGCTGTCCCAGCTGCCAGATGCATGCTTCCACCATTGTGTAGATGATGACTGGTCACAGAGACTGCTTCATAAAGACTGCCTGGGACATCTATCTTGGTGCAGAGGAGATGTGGCTTATCACTTGGATGAGCAAAACCCTTATTCCATCCAAATGAGGTAGTCACTAGCAATATATCTATACCCACAGTTTTTTAATGGGGTCCCAGCCTATGTGCTACTGTCTCAGTCTGCTGGATTTGAGTCTGACCTCAAAAGCCCCCCAGAGAGAGTTTGGTAATACAACAGGCAACTGCCAAAGGCTAGCAAGTTAAGTCTTGGGACTGGTATCAAGGTGAGGTGACTTGTCCTTTGTACAGGCAGCTGAATGGGCCTGTCTGATTCATAATATGGATTTCCTCATGTGTAATGCTGCATCACAAAGCAGGATGCAGGTACGCACTGCCATGGAGAAACACAGCAAGGCAGAGTCCCAGCTTGACTCCACACCTGCTAATGTCACATGCACTTCACAGCACAAACTGTTACATATGACACTATTCTCCAAAGTGAGGAAATAATCATCACTGCCTTCCTCTTCCTTCCCCATTATCTCCCTCATTTTGCAGACACATTCAATGAGGAGGTGCTAAGGTCCTTTCTGGCAGAGCATAGAGTCAAACCCAGAACTCTTCTGTGGATGAAATTTCAGCTACATTGTCTTTCTGCATCATTGAGCTACAAAGATGTACTTGGCCCTGCCATATTCCATACAATAACCCAGGCACCCTATCCTCAACAGACTACTGCTGCAGAGCGAGTGGTTATCTGCCATCAGAAAATCCTGATTCACACAATTAAGAGCACTTTCTCCATTAGCTGAAGCAGTAGGGGGTTTGTGATCATGAATGTAGCAGGAAATCAACCCAGGATGTCTTGAGCTCAGGCACAGGCCGTTATAATCTATCAATTATATTGCAACAAAACACAAGTGTTTCACATGCCACTCACTTGTCTCACCTCTCAATTGCTGCTGTCACGCAGGGGCAAGCCTAACATTTGAATGAAAACTCCAGAAAAAATTCCAGGAGGTGTGCTAGCACCTGCCATCCTGCTGTAAAGAAGCAGGCACTCTCTCTTCAGCAGCCAAAGCTCATCACTTGTGGCTTGGCTGTGGGACCTACAGATCTTGGCTACCAAGTCAGAGTGCCAAGTGCCGGAAGAGCCAGTGGGCATTTTAAGAATTAATATGAACATCACAGGGGTGCTGGGGTGTGTGCAGCCAGTTCCTTCTTGGGGAGGGCAAGGACACAGAGCTAATGAGCCTAATGAGGTGTGGGAAGATTTTGTGTAGAGGCTTTTGTGTGCCTTAACACCACACAATCCATCTACGAGATGTGGGAGCTCAGAGACCGCTGAGGCGACCCTCCACTGAGCAGCACTGTCTAGGGATGTCTCCTAATCTGCATAATCTGTTCAGAGCTGTGTGATAGTAGAAACTGAGTGCACCCCAAGATGCCACCAATCCATTCAAACAACTGCCATAGCAGCAGATCCTGTCTCTCAGCAATGCTACAGGACTGTCAGAGTACATCTCAAACTCAGGTCTTGTAGCTACCTTCTCCTTACCCTTACATTATACGTATACAAAAACCTCATGGACTGTGCCAGTCACTTTTATGGTTCAGAGGACAGCGGTTCTCAGGTTCTCCCCCCCACTCTGAATAATTTTGCTAGCCATTTCTCATCCTCTAAGGATGGGCAACCCGCTAGCATAGAACAGGATCACACACACATAGCTATTTGCCCCAGCCCGTGGCAGAGCCTGGGATACTTGCTAGAAGGCGTTCAGGAATTTGCTGCCCAAAATGTGTTTGAGCTGTGTGAGTCGTGCCTGGATCACTGGGGACTGGGTGTGGGACAGCAGCTCTGTGAGTCACGAGGAATCTGTGAGACCTGAAGGAAAGGTCGACACAGCCTTTTTAAACTACAGACTGCTGCAATGTTCTGTGCACAGATTCAGGATGTCTGTTCTATGAGAAAGCTTGGGAGTTAGCCATGTAAGTTTGGACAGCTGACCTAAAGCATAAACATGAGTTCAAGGACTCTTATAAAATGAGAAATTATGCTGCTAAGCAAGAAAATGTGCAATGTGTTAGTAAACACAGCTCACCCTAGAGATTAGCTCTTGTCATTGCTTAGCAATGCTATGAAATCATATATTCCCCTCCCAGCCCTGGGCTAGACAGTGGGAACCAAGAGGTTTTAGTTTTCCTTCATACAGAGATGCAATGCCTGTCTTTAACCAGAGCTATCATTCCCTAGGAGATGTTAGGCACCCTCAGCCCCACTACAAGGGCTGGCAAGTGCAGTTGCTGAGCACCTGAAAATATGGTTGGTGCATTAGGTGGTAAGTATGGAGAAAGTGTCTGACCTTAGACATCCATGTTTGAACACGTTGGCCTTTAATTGCTGCAGCCAAGCTGACCCAGTGGGTCAGGATTTATGCCAGAGCTTTCACATGTAAGAAGAGGATAAATATCTGTAAACAAAGCCAATCCAAAGGAAAAGGTCACTGCTTTCAACCTGTGTGAGAGAAAGCTTTTGAATTGGAAATGTTAGTGATAGGAGGCAAAGTGGATAAGAAGTTGGGATTACAAACCGAATGAGCTGTCCCAGGAGAACGGAAACTGGGAGAGCTGGATGGGCAAGCTCAAATGACATACTCACTCCCCTGGGCCAGTGCAGCACTGCAGTGACCACTGAACTCTCTTGGGAAGCAAGGCAAAGGAGGTGAGAGACACCTTTCTGGCAGAACAACAGAGTGGAGGTGATAAGCAAAGCAAGCCATAAGCAAAAAGGAAGGATGAAAGCACCATCAGAGAGCTTGGAAAGGGGGACAGGTTCCAACTGAATGGCACAGATTTGGAGGGGCCTGCCTGGCTCTGAAAGGCTGAGAGAGGGGATAAATTCATGGTGGAAGTGTGACACCTTCCCAAATCCCATCTGGACAACCAACATTCACAAGTTCATTGACTTTAACACTAGCACAGTCCCACCTTTAGAAAAGGAGTGTGTTCGCTAGATCTGAACTTTTGACTCTTCTTAAATGTCTGTATCCATGACTTCCCACAGGAAGAGGTACAGCCATTCAACATAGCATTGGTAGAGACCAAAATGCTGAATAAAATCTGTCCACTGAACCCAGATCTCCAGTATCTTTTACAAGCTTGCCTCTATCTTCCTTTAGCAAGGTATGAGGTCATCTGCTCCAGACAAAACATCTGGCTTGGCAGTTTCGGCTCCTGTGGGTACCTATCCCTGTTTGGTGGGAGAAACTTAATGGCCAGGTGATAAACGCAAGTCTGGATGGAGCCATGCTTTCTAAGTCTGTGCCCATGCAAATCTGTAAGTGATGCACACAACGTCTGTCCAGAGGCTCTGAGGCAGGGCTTTTAGAGGCCTCTTCCACCATCCCACTCCCCAGGAAATGCAAACCTGGGAATGGCATGGCTCTGAGTTATCGTGGAGCCTGGAAACGACAAATTAACATAAGCTGTGAGTTTACATACTTTTCACAGCCATTTATGGCCTTGTCTGAGCTTAAATAAAAGCCATGGTCCCTGGAAAATTTGGGCCTGTCTGTGAGGCATTCCAGAGAAAACATCACGTGCTCATTTCATGAAGTGAAATAAGATCTTTGTTCTGCACGCTTTCCCCTCCCCCCCTCCCCTTTTTCTGAATGAGGCAGTTTTGTCCAAGGATTACAAGCCAATGTTCCAATCCCTCACAGACGTTTTCCATTATCAGAGCTGCCTCTTGTCCTTCAAATCATTTTCCACAGGACTCCTGTAACTGGGGCTGGGAAACGAAGCCAAAAGCTCAGAAGAAAGGACCCTATTCCAGGCTGCTGACAAGACTGAAAAATGCTGCAGGGTGTTGCAGGGACCACCCAGCCTGAAGCATCCTCAGCAGGGGAGCCACTGAAAGAGATGCTAGTGGTGGGAGGAGGCTCACTGTACTGTACAGGCATTTAAACAGCTTGGTAAATTAACTTTGATGAGGTATAATCATGTTGTGTGGAACTGACTATAGAGACTGGTGGTAGACAACAGTGACTGGTGATTAACTCCACAGCGTACAGCACAAAGGGCCTTTGTGTTGCCCCCCTGAGACTTACTCATATTTTGTGAGCCGCCTCTGTCTGGGAGTCAAATTGCCCCTGCTATAGAAAACCACTAAACAGAGTTGGAGGAAGGGAGGGGAAACTCAAGGGAGGTTTTCTGTTTGGATTCTTCACCCCCCCCTGCCCAAAGCATCATCCTTTGCTGGGGGGACCACATTTATGGATCTGGGCCACCTACTTACTGCACAGAGCCAAGCAGCTTCCTTCCTGCAAACAGAAACCAGGTACTGGAATGGCATCAGGCTCTGCTCTGCAGATCCCTTGTTCCACTGTGCTCAGCTGCAGAGGAGGCCACCAAGCTGGAAGGACCCACCTGAAGACCCCACAAAGCCCCTTTCTGCATCCTCACATAACTTTGCCATTCTGGCCCTTGGAGACTTCTGCTGAAGTTCCTCCAACCATCATGATCTCATCTGCCTTGAGAAGGTAAATCTCTAATTCCTTATTTCATGTTTGCAAGAAAGTTAAGGTGCCACTTGAGAACCTCCAAAAATGAAATTATATTCCCCACATGTCCCCTTCCCTCCAACTCAGCTCTAGGAAGTGAAATAAAGCTACAGCAGAGATGTGAAACAGGTACTCATAACCACATCTTACATTGCTGCAGGAAGATTTGCCAGGACTCCTCTGTCAGCATCCTAATCAGAAAGAACTCTGCTGCTTACGAGCAAGGACTGCCCTAGGACAAGGGAGGTCTGAGCAGCCGTATTGTATTCCCAATGGCTATATTCCGCATTTTATCAGGATATTCTGGGAAGCAAAACACATAGGCAGGCCTGGCTTCCAGGATCAGAGCTCTACCTTCTGGACCAGATCTCGTTTCAACTGGCTTGATGAGTTTGACTTATTCTCACTTGCAAGCCCCAAGATTTCAGCAAAAGTGTTGGATAATTCCTGGTGTCTCCCTTTTTGCCCTAAGCCTAGATGTATGTCTCACCAACTCCATATAAGCTCCAAGCACCTGGTTAGATGCTGAAAGTTGGAGAGAAACTGTTTCCTTGGCAGCTGTTTGCAGGGCTGAACTGACTGTCAAAGGGAAGGGGATATGACCTGAGCACCTCTCCCAGGCTGGGACCATATGTGGGTTTGAGCAGTCCTGCAGAATCACAGAGACGCCAGCCTCCAGGGCATCTTGGTGGCTGTGTAGTTCAGCCTCCTACCTGAAACAGGGCTATGGCCAAGTCTCATTTGGTTGGCCGTACCTCTGTCTCACCAAATCTTGAAGACCTCTGCAGATGGAGACTCCACCACCTCCCTGGGCACTTGTTACAGTGACACACCACTGTACTGGGAACCTCTAAGTGTTTATCCTCCCTAAACTTACCCTCACCCCTTCTCATGTCCCCAGACATGGGGTTCCTCAACATCTGTATGCCTCTCTATATCTAGGAGATCAGTGGTCTGAAACGGAGCTATTGACTGCTCTGAGAAATCTGGACCTGGATAGATCTCGGCCATAGACAGCCTGAGTCACTGATGAAGTCACTCTGGCATTACACTTTACTTGACATCAGGAATTAGTTTCAATTTAGGCTATGGCTACAAATTAGGAGTTATGATAATTAGATCATTTTTATTAATACAAATATTATTATGTAATAATAATATGTATTAATACACATTAATAGTGTAAACTTGCTATAAACCTAAAAATAACCTAAAATGCTGACTGAAAATGCATAACTACATTAATTATTTTCTAAAAATTCTTCCACTTGCATTTCCTTTGTTAATAGTGGGTAAATAGGCATTCAGCTGCACACAGCCACCTTCTGCTCCTGTTCTGCTCTGATCAGGCATAAGGTTGGTAAAAGGCCTTTTTTTTTTTGAGCACAGATACAGCAACAGTAGGAAAACCTGGCAAATTTAGCTGAGACTAATGGTATACTGCTTGACCTAGTTGATTCTCTCTCCCTTTGGGGGTCATACCTCATTCATTCTTTTCTTGCACACATTATACCGCAACGGTAAGGTAAACAAAATTAAAAACAACTTGGTTACATTGTTCGGTCAGAGCAGAGATCAGACATTTCCCCCAAAGCAATGCTGACTTTTTCTTGTCTGCCAAGAAATGCTGCAGCTCCCTCAGCTGAGGCGGTACAAGGGCAGGAGGGTCACAGATGATTTTGCTTCTGGGCAGAGACTGAGCTTCTGTAATTCTCAGAAACGCTGGACTACTTGCAGATAGCAAGACAGCAGAGGGCACACTGCAATCACCGCAGGTACAGGGGCTGGGGAGTAGCCCGTGCTTACACCACACGGTAAGCACACACAGATGCCTCTGATGTACCTGTGCAAGGAGAAAGGATAGTGTGCCATCCGGAGGAGACAGAGCCCAGAAAAAGGGTAGGGGTGAGAAAGGGAAGTGAGAAGCAGCGGTGCCCCAGCTGAGGTGACAGCACACAGGCTGGCAGAGGCCATGTATGGAGCTCCTGAAGAGCAGCTTGTGTAAGGAGGTCCCTTGGGGTTTCACTGCAATGCAAGGGACAATATGAAATGACTTTCCATGTCCTGCAGGTTCAAAGCATTTCAGCTTGGCAAGATTCTCATCTGTCCCATCTTCCAAAACAATAGCGTAAAAAAAACCCCCAAAAATCAACAGCAACAACACCAAACCCCCATGCTGTGATATCAGATGGATCACTGCCCAAAACAATAGTGGGGTTCAAACCATTTCTAAGAGGGAGCCTCTGTAAACAGATCAGCTGGAGGAGAGGCTGCTGCCCGTATGTGCTGACAGCACATCCCACTGAGGTTGGCGGGCAGCACATGGGTGGCTGCTGCCCAGCCACTCCTGGTGACATTGTGACCCAGCCCTAGCCTCCCGGTCTGATTCCTTCATTCCTACCTTGTCCCAGTCCTTTGTGTACCTGGAGCTGTTTTCTCATCCCAGTCCTCTTTGCTCTCCACTCACTGCCTCCCTGTCTCATAATTGCTCCTGCTTGCTTTCTCTACTTGCCCCACAAAGTACCTATCTGCCTTCATCTTTGAGGCTCAGCCTCCTTCTACTTCTCACTGCCATCTCCTGATCCTCTATCTCCATCTCCTGATCCTAGGCTCCTTCCTTCAGCTCTTTGTCCAGTCACCCACCCTTCCCAGTCTCCTTCCTCAGGTTGTCCACAGCCCCTCCACCTTGGTTGCTTCTGGCTGTGTCTCCCCGCTCTCAGTCTGACCTCTCTCAGTGCTCCAGATCCTACAGTTCCTGTACTACATATTCCTGGTCATCCTTTGCTACCCGCTGCCTTCTCCCTGTTTCAGGTCCTGGAGGCTTGTCCCAGTATAACCCATTTTCTTCCCATCTGGGCCTCCCCACTCAGCATTGCAGGTAAATGTCTTTCCTTCCCCAAGCTGCTTGGGCAACTGGCAAAGGCATCAGAATAGCACAAAAATAACAGGCTTCCTGCCTCCAGTTGGGAAACAAATGAGCAAACTCGTCCATCCTGAGAATAAACTCGTGCTGCTGCCCTCATCCAAACCTAGGAAGATCAAAGCACTTACCCACATACCCATCCAGCATGCAGGAAGTGTGGGGGCCATCACAGTGGCTTTCAACTGATGTGATGACATGGAGATAGGGATATCGTGCTCCTCCTCAGACACAGCTCCATTTTTCCTTCTCATGGTTGATTATCTTTCAAACAAAAGTACTGCTCTGTAGTGGAAAAGCCTCATTTTTGTGTTTGTGTGTGGAAACACACTAAAGCAAAGCCCTCTTAAGACAGCCAGATTTGTATCTCTGGGAAAAGCAATAGATGATCTGTGGAGAAATGTACAGCCTTGGGTCATTTCCTGATGGGAGATGAGAACGACCATGAAACCTGGTGGTTGCAGTAGTGCATTCCTGATAATCGTAATTAACTTCAAACTGACCTTCCTGATGGACAGATAAGATTGTACCAAATCTTTCCATCATTTCACAGAGTGAAGAAAACACAAGATACAGCCATTTGTTTCCCTTTCCATGCTGCTGGCATGGCTGATCTCAGTAAAATAAAGGCAGAAGGAAATAGGCTGGAGCTGGGAAGGCTGAGTACAACAGGAGGTAAAAAAAAGTTGTGGCTAAAATGTTTGGCCAAGGCTGGGACAAGGTAAAGGAAGAAAAAGAGAGGAGAGACATTTTTTTGGGAACATACTGGACTCCATCTGAAAAAATATCTGCTATTTCTCCACCATAGTAGCCTTTTGGAGCATTTTCTGCAAAAGAAAAGACATTCCAACAGACACATTCTTTTCTTTCATTAGAAATCTGACCACTGGTAGAGCCAACAAGACAACCTCTCTCTTACAGTGTATTACAAAACTTTGTCCTGGCTGCCAAACATTCACCGTTTATTTGTACTGAAATTTTCCATTCTTGCTTTCCGTCTCAGACATGTATTTCCTTTTAAATTCTTACAGAAATAGCATCCTTGTGTTCTGAAAGGGGCTTGGGAAAAGAATAGTTTTAACGGTGCAGATTTGGTTTTCCAACCATTCCAGAAAGGGGTAGAAATTCAAGGAGTTGAAGCAAGAACTTTAGATGAGAGAGAGGACCCAAGCCCTTTTTTTTTTTTTTTCAGATCCTTGGCTGACCTTATCAGACCTCTCAGGAAACTGTTTGAATTTGTCAGCACAAATACCAGTCTTTCTGGGCTACAGATAACTGATTCCTGTGGCCAACTGGTAGAAATAACCAGCAGACCTCGGCTGAAAACTGGATCCTGATTTCTTTGATTTTACTGAGGAGTTCACACTTCTAAAACTTGGCAGCCTGGTGCATTCCTTAAGATAAAAAAGAAATAAAAAAGCTCTCCTCCCACCCTTTCATGACTTTCCTTTTTCTTGCAATACTTGCAGTGTTGTAGCAAGACTATGAAATGTGATAGAGTACATAAGTCAGGAAAAGATAACTTTTTGTAACATGGTCTCATGAAAATCTGTTCAGATTTTGGGTTGAAGTACAAAATGTCACAAATTTCCATTTCCCATCTGTGACTGGCATGGCACAGCTTGTGGTTCTGGCCCCTTGCCACAACTCCATGACAGTTTTATTGCCATGTGTAAGTTCTGGCCCTGTGTCCTGCCACTTTCCAGAGAACTTTGGTCCAGCTGATCTACTGCCAGCTGAGAAGATGTGGCCAAATGTGATACAGGAAAACTCTTTGATTACTGATGTCTAGGTGCGTGCATATTTCTCCCTTAAATGAAGTGTTGGATCACTACAACACTGGCCCACACTATTGTAGCCAGAACAAGGTGGTACGGACTGGATGAGTGGACTGCAAAGTGAGTAAAAAACAGGCTGGACAGGTGAACTGAAAGTGTAGAGGTCAACATTCCAAAGTCTAAGAGGAAAATGGGAAGCCACTTAGGAGTAACATTCCTCAAGGGATCAATACCATTTAACATCCTCATCTACAGGAGGAAAAGGAGGCAGAGAACACCTTGAAGAGTTGGCAGATGATACAAACCTGGAGTAGTGGTGGGTGTTCTGGAGGTCAGTGCTGCCATTCAGAAGGACCTAAGTAAACTGGAGAAAAGGGCTGGCAGAAACTTCACGAAGTTCAGCAGTGACAAGGGCAAAGTTTTGCAGTGCTTGCCAGTGCAAGCTGGCTGCTGACTGCCCAGAAAAAAAGGCTTTAGGGTCCCAAAAGAATACTGATAGAAGTCAGAAGTGCACTCAGCAGCCATGTAGGCCAAGGGCATGCTGGACTGCAGAAACAAGAGAGGAAGTCAAGGGACGAGATTATTTCCCTTTATTCAACACTTTTGAGGCTGCATGTGGAGCATTCTTTCCTGTTCTTTTCTTCACATGGTATGAATGATAGTCATATTTTAAGTGGGGTACACCAAGAAAATCAGGAATCTGAAGCACTTAATGCATAAGGAAAGATTGAGGAACCTGGCTTTGCTCATACTGGAGTAAAGATAGTTGGGGACTTACTGTCTTTGACTAAAGGGAGGGTTATGAGGGAGTCAGACTCTTCACAGAGGTCCAGGCTGAAAGGATGAGAGGCAATGGACACAGTTGCAGCAAAGAAAATTCCACAGTTTATAATCTGGAGTGGTAAGTGCACATTCCCAGACTCATTCCCCTTGTGTGACATCCATTCTGGGAATGTGGACCCTCTTTTCCACCAAATCTGTCCCCTAAAACCAGTAGCTGAGACATCTGAGCCCTCCCAGTTAAGTAACCCCACTCTCTGTGAGCTCAGCCTGCTGATACCTTTTGGCTCAACCCTCCAAAGATAGCACAGCAGGACTGAAAGCAGCACAAGTTTCAAGGAAGACTTTCTTGATCTCTGAACAGTTTACATTCCTCAATGTTCTAAAATGTTCAGATTACAGACCTTTGAAAACAACAAAACCCCCATGAGATTCTGGTATTTTTGGTGAGCCTAGAACTTTCGGATGAGCCTGGACTGACTTGTCTTTTGCAAATGTGTATTGGATGTGATGTTGGTTTGTCCACCTTCAAAATTAACTCTCTTTTCTCCTCCCTGCAGGCTCTGGTTGGAGAACACAATTGCACAGTCCTGCTGTCCATCTTACTGCCACTGCAAAACTGTTGCATTTTTGTTATGATGGGCCAAAAACCAGGTGACAGCTGGGATCAATGCAAAATATCATTTGGTGTTCAAAGGGAAGACAAAAACATTACCTCTTCTGACACCTGTTGTAGATGACGAGCTATTCTTGCTTCAGTGTTTGTTTGTTCCTTCATGGGAGTGTGGGAAATTCAGGGGCTTTATGCTGGGTTTTCAGAGAAAAAGAAGAACTGGCCAAGTTTTTCTTTTGTCTTTTAGTCTTTGGTTCTAGTTGGGTCACATTTTCCATTTTCTTGCCTGAAACCGCAAATTTCTTCTTTAAATTAATGAATGTCAAAATTCATAGAATCATTTAGGTTGGAAAAGACATTTAAGATCATGGAGTCCAACTGCAAACCTCCCACTGCCAAGTCCCACTAAACCATGTCCCTAAACTGCAGTAGTCACTAGCCTGTCTCTGACACTTGATACCATATCAAACACCCAAAGTCTTGCACCTGTACACAAACAAGAGTAAATGGGATCCCAGAATCTCTTGCTGAATGTCTCTTAAAAATTAACCTCCCCATGTTACATCCCATCTACAAATGGGAAAAGCTCAGAGCATGACACATGTCGTTGCCATTTGATTCAAATAAGGGGCAGCTGGAGGAGGCAGTGGACAGAAGAGGAAGAGCTTGACATTGCATTTGAATTCCACTCTGTCATTCAGTGAGCACAGCCCTTGTGGCGTGAATGGCCTCCCTGCTGGTGACAATGTTTCTTAGGCCAGCTCAGAAACTGTAGATGATAACAATTAATGGTACAGCTCTGCGTGTCTCCACCGATAGCTGGCTCCCAGCTCCTCACAGCGTGCCCCTACCCTCCCAACACATTCCTCACACAGACAGCCCTTGATATCCCAAGGACTTCTCCTGGACCCTCTCACCCCACTGTCTTTACCTGATGAACTGCAGGCATGACTGCACGCTGAGTGAATACTGCTTTTGTGGGATTCGACAGAGTGCCATAAAATTTGTTAGGTAATGGTGCAGCTAAACAAAACTTACCTTTTGACAATAATTCACAATGAGTGTGGTATCTCTTCTGGAGAGTACATCAATTGTCAGTTTCTGCCAATAACACAAACTCTGATTCATCTCTTGCAGTACTTTTTCCGTCTGAGCAGCAATGTCCATATTTCCTTCTACCTGTGGTTTCACACCATGCCAAAAACTTATCCTTCCTTTTCTATTTTTTTATAAACCATTATAGCAAAAACCCCCTTTACCTAATTTTTTTTCAGATCCATTTTCCTAGGAATCACTGTCCTCCTTATGTTTCATCCTTAGTCTTTTCTCTGCAGATGGTGTTTTGCTCATTCCACAAGTCTGCAATAGCCAAGGGAGCTTCTTACTCTTGTGCAGGTCACTGCTCTCTTTGCTCCTTTTTAAAACACAGCACATCCCACACTCTTCTTTTCTTGCTATTTCTGATAACTTAAATGTAGGCACTGTTAAGTATTGGACTATCAGTATGGTTTCCTTCCTCAAACTCTTTTTTTTTTCCTTTTCTGTATGAAATTTCAAGGAAGATATACCAGAAGAACTTGTCTTTCCCTGATTATATTTTACATTTCAATTTGAATCTTTCTAGTTTTAGAGTTACATGTGAATTACTTGGTTGTACAGGAGCATGAGGCTTGTGAAGAACCTCTCCTAAGAGACTGTGAATTTCTTGCAATGTTAGCCTGTGGTCCAGCATTGTGCCAGAGAAAACTGACATTCAGACAATGGCAAACAAGGACTTTTCCAGGAATATAATTTTGCAGCATTGGCTTCACTTCATCTATAAGCTACCAGAGGTCCTTCCTACTACTTTAACTGTCTGATGTGGTATTTTCCTTGCTTTTGCTGATTTAGCCTGATTTCAAAGCAACTGCTTTGGAGGTCTTGTTCAAGGTTTTCTTGCCACTATCCCTTCTTAGTCTTCCTCATTTATATCCTTCCTCAGTTCCTGAGCCATGCATTTATGCTGCTCATGGTATAAATCTTGACAGGTATGTCAATACTCCTTGTGCGGTTGCTGACTTTGAGAGGGATGTTGCTGTTCATTAGCTGCTTTCTTTACTTTGAATCAAATCTGATGTCTTCTCTTTCTGCAGCATGGACAAAATAATTCAGTTCCTTTGCATGGATTTGCATTCTGCTGTGATTCAATTTTAGGCTGCGCTCTCTGCTTCTTGTAGGTAATGCTGTTAGTTTTGGGAGGTTTTGTCATTTTTTTCTCTGGGTCTGTCATTTGTAAGAACGTAATCAAAAATGACTCCTGCCCTTCATCAGCTTTGTGTTATTTCAGGAATATTTTGGGAAATATCTCAAGCATAGGCAGCATTTTAAGAGGCATAAAATTGAAATGCTGTCTTCCTAAAGTCATTAACATTCTGCTTTCTTGGTCCAGCCTGAACTGCTGGTGCCTAGATGGAACATTTAGTACATGTAGCATATTTTGTGTAGAAAGCAGATAGGTGATCTCATGTTGGGTGTGTAAAGTGCAATGTTTTATTGCTTTCTTTCTGTCTCGATAGCCTTTGCAGCTACAGGTTATAATTACATTTCTCTCTTTCCCTCTGATTATTGTGAAAAATCATCCCAGTGCTTTCTCCATTTGCTCAATTGTCTTTAGCTGCAGCACAGGCTCTGCTCCCCAGCCCTTTCTGAGTCTTGCTGCTGGTGGATACTATGGTATGTGTCCATAATTTTAGGCAGTAGCTGCTCTCTTGCAGGGAGGGGTTGTGTTTGAATCCCAAGGGAGCCTGGGATGTCATCCTCAGTGATTCCTGCCGATTCAATTCTCCTGCAGCAGAGGAGAAATCATCCATCATTCTCTGCTGCAGCACAGCTCCATTGCTGGACAAGTGCCCCAGCCCGTCCTGGCAGGCACAATGAAACCACAGCAGGGAGCAGTAACGTCCAGAGTGAAGAGGCAAGCCTGAGGTTCAGACGGGAAATTGAGAGCCCGTGGCAGGGTCAAGGCTCCCATCAGCGGGATGCCAGCCTGGCAGGGACACGGCCATAGTGCAGCTCAGGCAGCAGCCAAGCATGAGAGAGCTGTGACTTCAAGCAGTTCCCAGGATAAGGAGGGGGTGTCTCCCATGCAAACGTCTCAGCAGAGCTTTGCAGGGAATCCTCCACAAAAGCTTCTCCCAGCTCTTCTTTCCTCACCAGCTCTGACCAGCCAGCTGGTCTGAAGCTACCAACCAAAATCCTAGGAGAGGGAGACTGCACTCAGGGTCCTGACAAACTCTCCATCCCATGTCTTCAAATTACAGGAAAGCATTTGGTTTTCTCTTCTGTTAGGCAGACTTTGAAATTTTTTATCAAATTTCAGGGACTTAAGGATTTTTTGTCCCAGGACAAGTTTTCCTGGCATTTTTATATCACAGCACTGGAGATACTTGACACCTTGATGTATATGTGTCTGAAACACTGCATTTCCCTGCTGTGCCAAATGCGGCTCTCTGCATCCTGCCAGCCTCACAACAGTGTTCACGGGACAGCTCAGGCTGTGCTTCTCCTTTACTTCTAGGGTGGTGACTGGCCTGTAGACCCTTGAGAAGATCCAGTGTCACTAGTGTGTCTCCTAGACCCTGTTATCAGAATTAGAGATGCCTCAGCACTTTTTTCATACATTCATGGAATATGCTAAGTTGGAAGGGACCCATCAGCATCATCAAGTCCAACTCCTGGCCCTACAGGAAGAGTGCAGTGTCACTGCTGCTGAATTGCTGTCCTTGGAGGTGCTCTGCAGTCACATGTGTGGGTCTGGCCAGGTACCTTTCCATCTGCTCAAATGACAAGCTCTCACCTGGACTGTGGAGAGCAAGGTCTGCTTGTTGCTTTGCACAGTGCAATGCATCACACCAGTGTCCTGCTGAGGTACCTCTGCTGCTTGCTCCACTTTAGCTGCTGGGTGTGGCTCAGGCCCTCTGCTACCTCCCTCCCCTCTCAGCACTGCCTGTCGCGCTCTGTTGTCCTTGGCTCTCCATTTTATGAGGTACCACCACCTCAGCTTCTTCTTCTAGATGATGCCTGTGCTCTCTGAGCCCCCTCTGTTCAACTGCTAAATGGGTCTTCACTGCTAATTTTCCTTGTGCCCTATTTTGGTTTGACCCTGTTAAAACCTTCTCCTTCAGTACACCATTCCTCTTTGTCAAAGCAGAGTTTTCCTTATAGCCTCAATTCTTCACTCACCACTGGGCTCTTCCTGCCTAGGTTTGGTTTTTTCCCTTGATAATTAGCGTTTGTGCAGAAATGTTTTCCTTTGTTGAGCTTTTTCTCTTTGTTCCTTTGCCCTCAGTTCCTCACCAGTCACCACAAAGCAATGAGCTCCAGCCCACCTCTTTTGCTGTCTTTCCAGAAGCCCCCCATGCCCCTGCTCTGCTCCCCTCTGCTCCTTCCCTCATGTCCTGCTCTCCTCATATGCTTACATTTCTGCCCACATCAAGGAGGGAACCAACATCTTTCCAGCTGCTACTCAGAGGACATTTAAGTGTGGGCTGCCAGCAACTGAAACCATCCTGCTCCTGCACCTCCCCATCAATGCATGGCTGGGCAGTCACTCAGAGCAGCACACTCATCCCACAGACATTTTCCTGGGGTAATTTCCAGCCAAATAACTCAGCTCATCTGATTCATATCACGGAATCTCATGCCAGGTCCAAGGTGATAAGAGGTAGCCAGAAGCCCCCAGGGGAGCAGAAAAAACATGGGACAGCCCCTCTTGTCAGCACTGCAGCATCAGGGTAGCTAAATAGGACCATGCATCATGCCCTGGGACGAATCAGTGACAATGAGATGCTATTTGGCTTCTTTGAGCAGCCTGATGACTATCAGAGGTCTTTTGCCTTGCAGGAAGAGGTTTAGACATTTTTCTTTCTAAGTAACACTCTCAGGGGACCAGAAAATGATGCCATATAGAGGTAATTATGCTCAAAAGCACAATCAGAAGAAAAAATGTGCCCGCTGGCTCTGCAAGCATGAAGTCCAGTGTCAGCAACAGTAACACAGACCCTGAGCCATAATAAAAGTTATAAATAACAGCAGCAATGAGGACTGCTTTTCTTTTGTTAATCTGGGGGAACTCTGATGGGATACTGCCTTGGTAGGGGTATAAAATGGGTGTAAAGTCAGAGCAAAATGAAGAATATGGCTCTTACTCCATGCAGGACAGGCTGTTCAAGAACTCACTAAAATCAGAGGAAAGTCATTGTATTGCTTGGCACCTGCCCAAAGTGATTTCATTTTCTGTTCAGGATTAAGATGCATTAATAGCCTGAGGGCAGCAGTTTCTTTGCCAAAAAATGCCTTTCCTCCCCCCCCACCTCCTGGCTTGCTTTAAATATGAGGGCTTGCAGGTCAGGAGTGAACACTCAGCAAGTATTACTTGAATTATCAAATAAAAGCACAGCAATATCATTTTCTTTCAAGCAAACATTGACTTAATTAAAATGTGCACTCTGAACTTGACAAATTTCACATTATTCATGAGAAAGGTATGGGTCTGTCTACAGCAAAGGCAAACTAAAAATAATCTGAGATACAGAACCAGAAGGGCAGCTGCTAAGGCACTGGAACTTTTTCTGGCAAAGCTCTATCTCCAAGAGTGTCATTTACCCTCAGACCATTCTCTAGTCCCAACCAATATAGCAAAGCAGGCAAAAGCCTTCATGTAAATGTGACTATGCTGGCCACAAAATCCTTTTGGCCAGAAAGCTGTGCTCTCTTTGGGGAAACAGCATAACCTGTATGGGCCAAAGCACTCCTGCTGACCAAATTGTGCCCCAGGAGGGAGTAAGGCTGGTAAAGCTAGGTGAAGGCAGCATTCAAAGGCTGCAATGAGAAAAGTTTCCAGCTCTCAGAGGCCCAGTCCAGCAAATGAAGGCTACCATGCTTCTGCCACTAGCTTGTAGACTTCTGTTCTTCCACTGAGTGGCTCTTTCCATAGCAGGGCTATGATAGCAGGAGGCACATCTGCCATTGCCTACATCTCTGTACCGCTGTGGGCACCTGTGCAGGTCTCCCTTTGGGTTTTGACAGGGCATCAAGGACCCAGACAGCCAGAATGTGCAGTGGGACTAGACAGACGTGAGGCAAAAAAACTGGAGTGCCCAGCACCACAAGTGCTGATGCAGAACAAAAATGACAGCAATTTCCATGTTAACAGAACCAAAGCATTTTTACCTTAAGGATTTGTTCAAAGGACACTGAAAAGGGAGGAGGAGAATTAGAACTTATCTTGAATATCACATTAATAAAAGCCTGTACACAGACCAAAGAGATGACTTACCCTTTCTCCTCCTTCCAAACACCTTTCTATTGCTTTGCTCTTAGACTGGAGATTAACTGATCTGTGAAGTGACATCCCAATACAAAATTTGCATTCTCTCCACTGCACCTGTCATTCTCTAGCAGGGTGATCTGAAACCACAAAGTCACATTAATCATCTGAAAATCCTAAGCAATATGTTTTCTTTCTTACCTGTGTAAATTTGGGTCAGTCTCATCTGCTTCAACACACTCATGTGATAGCTGATGGAAGACAAATAGCTGTCTGAAAAGTATGTGGGCAGTGAAGGTTGGCCAGTTTGCAGTACATCCAAGCCAGTTCAAGAGCAAAGGCTTTCTTGTGAGATGACATGGTCTGCTATCCTCCATGCAGGTAAAGCAGAAGGATAGAAATCTCCTGGCAGCAGATGAAAACTGATCTGCTTGCTTAAATTATGCCCTCATCCCTATCTTGGAAGATGAAGAACTGGAAGAATTGGAGGAAGAACTGGAGAAATTCTTACGAAAGATGCTTAGAGATGATCTGGTCAGTAGAGTCAGGATGGCCAGCAGCACACTGCATCCATCCTAGAAGCACTGCCACAAGACACTGGAGCTGTAGCAGCCCCAGGGCGACAGGGGAACTGTTGCTGTGCAGATACTGCACTGCAGAGACTGGCTGGGACAGCAGAAAGTATCTCTGACCTAGGGCTGAATATAAAAGCATGGCCAGTGGTTGACATCAGGTCTATACCAGGAGACAGGCAGGGATCCCTTCCTCATGTTTCAGAACAGGAGCCCCAGGAACTGGCTTCTGCAATATGGGCTGGGTACCACACAGGTACTGTGCAGCCTTGCCACACCATCCTGGTCTGCTGGGAAGCATCTGTTCATCCCCAGAGAGATGTTCTCTTTCATCTGCCTGCCCCTCCACAAAAGAAATGGGAATGTGTGAGGAATTTGGCGCATTTATTCTGTGTTGAGATGAATAACAGAGGAGCATTTGTCTCTCCTCTGAAATTACCATCTGCAATGGATGTCACCCTCGAAGATACTGTAAGACTTGAGGAGGTGTTTTGGAAGAAGTGTGGGCATTAAGCAGAATAAAGTATTTTCATTGTAAGGAAGATTTCAACAAAAAGGAAGGTAACCAATCTCCAACTACAAAATAAAAACAAGGCAAAACATGACTAAGAAAAGAGACAAATCCTATCTCTAAAGGTATCCAGAAGGAGAGGAATTCAGGTTGTGCATTGAAATCCCTGAAGGCTCATACCAGGAGCAGATTAGTATAGGTACCCTTGTAGAATGAACATAAAATAGCTCTTCAAGTGCTTGCTGAAATAATATACAGATAATAGCTCTCTTGGGGCACCCAGGTTTCAAGATAATGCTTATCTTGATTGAGGAAGAATCTGAAGGTATGAATGGGCAGAGTGCCACGCTTCTATGGAGGACTCCACATCTGATCCTGACAGCCTGGAACAGCTGGAGGCAAGGGAGATAACATAGTGGTTGTAGCTACAACCTTGAAAGTCAAAAAACTGAGTGACACAGGTGAAGATCAGACCAGTGGACTATGCCATGGGCAAGATGTGAGAGAAGAAGCCAGTAAGAAACCAACTCTGAGTCTTCCAAACATCTCATTTCATAGAAGACAGAGATGAAGAAAGCTCTGGTTATGTGTCACCAGTATTGCAGAAATGCAATTGAGAACCAGGATCCCGTTGGGCTGGATGCTGTCCAGAGGACAGAGCCCCTCCTATGGGTTTCTGCAGGGAGCTGAGAGCTGACTGCATCCACTCTGTGTCAAGGAAGCCTATGGCCCATGTATCCATATGTTGTGGACGTGTAGCAATTCCACCTCATTTTTTGGCAGCTTTGCACCACTCTTGGAGGTGTGACTCTCCCTTCAGCAACTATCCCAGAGACTTTTGAGGACCAATTTTGTGAAGCAGTATCAGGCTGCCATAGTTGGATTCACTACTGAAAGCTCTGCGGAGAGCAGATGGGGCCAGAGCAAACATTAGCTCTGCTCAAACAACAGCAAGTCCAAAAAAGAGAGGGGCAGAAGAAAGAGAAAGCCTTCTTACAGCAGCAGCTCTCCCCTGGCTCTCCTCCTGTCTGCCTTCCTACCACAGCCGGAGACATCCAACTTTGGCTCTAGGGCTGGCAGGCCACTGACTATAGCACCTGACTCTTCCTTGTCACCAGCCTCTTCTCCAGCCTGTGCTACTTGTTAAGGTTGTAGGAGAGCTGGGACCAGTCAACAGCAAGAACATCTGCTATGCTTGAATGCTCTGCCATCCTTGCAGGTTTGCCTGGCTTGATTTTTCTAGTTGACTGAAGCAGAGCTGGTTTATGTAATCTGATCTTCTCCATTTTCCCTTTTTTCCCATTTTTCTCATTGAAAAGCTCATCAGCCCCTGTTGCCTTCAGGGAGAATGCTAATCCTATAATCTGCTGCAGATTCTGTTTGTGTTGAAATGTCACCTGTGTAAACTTGTCCTGCTCAGACCATGCAGAGTTTGGTTCATGGAGACTTGCATCTGTACTGGAGAGGCCAAACGGGTATCAAAATAGAAGTATCTTCCAAAAACCACCTCAAAAGATGGCAGCCAGTGGCACTACAGAGTGAAATGAGACTTGCTGAAAGCTGCTGCATGGCAGGGAGATCAGTCTCCTGCCTTGACCCTGGCACAGCCCCTGTGATGGTGAACAAAGGCCATCACCGTCACTGTCCCTCCTTGCAGGGAGGGTTGTGCCTCTCTCAGTAGCAGGACTGCCTGGGAGCTGTTGTCCTCACCAATGCTTTAGCCAAGTGGTGGCCCACTCCAGGTCAGGTTGCATCTCTGTTATTAAATAAAACATGATGAAAGATTCAAGGGCTGCGGGGCATGGCATGTCATGTCAAGGCACCAAAATTCTCCACCAGAACAGGGTGGCTGTCTTCAAACCCCTCTTGCTTGTTGGTACATCCATAGACCTAGAGATGATGTCAAATACCAGGCAAGGTGCTACCTATATTCATGCAATAAGTTCTTCAGAGCCTTAAAAGTGAATCGTGGGCTTGATCCCAGACCTGTCCAGTGGGCTCTGATGTGAACAGAAACTGACACCAGACTCAGGGTTAATCAGCTCATGAGGAAATAAATGGGAACTGCTCCTCCACAAGTTCTCATTTAAATGGTATCCAGGCCTTTTCAAGGCTGGAGCTCACTGGCACAGGCCAAAAAAGTGGCCGAGGAGCATAACCATTAAGTCATACAGAAGTTTAGCTTTGCCAGTATAGAGAAAGCCTCTGCTAACACAGCTGGCCGAACCTGGTGCACTTCTGCAGGGGCTCTGACTGACTCGTAGCCCAGTTCAGTGAGCCAAGGGCAAACCACGCCCCTGGAAGCAAGCCATAACAATGAACAGAAAACATGTTTAAGAGGAAACTAACTCAATTTAAAACTTATAATGTAGGGCTGTGTGTGTGTGTCCAGCAGGATCACTCAGCACAGGGAAGGCATAACAAATACCCTTGGCTGAGGTGCCGTGAGATGTCCTGGAAGCCCAAAGCTCATTTCATTCGTTCTTCTGCGTGCAGCAGCAAAACCATATGCCAAGCGCTAGCTGCAAATTGAAGTGTCTAAGCTCTCTCCTGGGCAAGGGAAATGTCCTAGCTTTGTGAACAAAGGCATTGTTTAAGACTGGAAGCAGGGTGGAACATTTGAAATAAGGAACGACTCCAAAAATATGTCTTTTTCCTTCAAGTTTTATCTTTTCCCTCACAGTCAGTGCAGGCTGTTGAAACAAAAGAAGTTCTTCTGCTATACCGGAGAGCACCACTCCTCTCAGGGAGGTGAAGAGCTGCTCATGCAGAGGCAGAGGAGAGGTGGACCTTTTGCAGGCTCCTTCACCAACCTCTGCTGATGCACTTCGTCCTGCAGGCTCTGCTAAGGACTCCAGAACAGAGGCAGATGCCAGGTGGGAGCACACTGGTACTGCTGAGACTCACACCAGTGAAGCAGTCACATCTTTTATCTTTTCCCCAGCCAAGCAGTCTGGGAGATGGAGGCACCTGCAGGTGGGGCTCTCTATGCACTGCACACCTCACCATCCTGTTACATTATAGAAGAGAGTCCTTGAAGAAGAGCTACTTCACCCTTAGAATCATGGTGTCATAGAATGGTTAAGGTTGGAAGGGACTGTAAAGACTATCCAGTTCCAATCCCTCTGCTATGGGAGTGGCACTTTCCACTAGACCAGGGTTCCTAAATCCAGCGTGGCCTTGAACACTTCCAGGGATGGGGCATCCACAGCTTCTCTGGGCAACCTGTTCCAGTGCCTCACCACCCTCATAGTAAAGAATTTCTTCCTAATATATAATGTAAACCTACCACCACTCAGTTTAAAGCCATTAGAGACAAGTCTGCCTGCTTGCATGGACATGACAGCCAAGCCTAATGGCTGCCAGCTCCCCTGAAGCCCCTGTGCCAGAGCCAGCATAAGGCAGAGAAGGGAAACGTTCTGGATGCAAGTGGCAGAGGATCTGAGACAGTTCACCTCCCTGGTGTGTGTGTGGGTAATAATAAACTCACATTCAAGCATGGTGGGGAATTTATGCTGCAAGACCCTTTGCAGAAGCCTGGGGGTATATCCCCAATGCAGCATGGGTTGCATTGGGAATCAACACCTGGGTGTGTAGGGTGGCTTGACTTTGCTTTTAAGAATAAACCTTCTTCAGTGCATTTCTTTTTTACCTTTGTCTCCTCTGACCTCCTCCAGTTCTTCCTCTTTTTAGCTTTTTGCTAAAAACCTACAGATCAAAGTAATTCCCCACCATAACCTCTCCCCTGCCCCATCCTGCTCTGCACGTACCAGGCGGCCAGAGCTTGTCCAGACCCTGGCTATGTTGTCCCCCATCCAGGACATGATGTGCTTCAAGTGCAGCTGGCTGCATTGCACACACACCTGCCAGGAGAGAGGGTGAGATGAGGCCAGGGGAGACATGAAAGTCTGCAGCAGAGGTTCTGCAGGGCTTTACAGACCACCATGGACTGCTCTGGATGTCTAGCACCGTGCCTTTGAAAATACGCACCCAAATTTCAGACCTCATTGCTATAATAAGTGAGCCACGTAGTTTTGCTCCCAAGACACCAGGAGATTGGTTAGTAATGTGCTGTACTGCAGATCAGCAAGCAGGTCACAGCAAGAGCAAACTATTTCCCAAGGACCATGAAGGGAATTTACAGCAGTGCAAAGGACTGAAGCTGATGTTTCCAGTATAATCTTTGCCTTTTCACAGCCAAAGTGGGTGAAAACAACTAGACTGTCGTGTGAAGTTTCTTTCAAAAGTTGAGGGTGTTTTTTGAGAATAAGAACATGACATGACATAACATTGCAACATCCACTAAATAACATGGAATTAAGGCTGCCTGAGATGAGCACTTCTTCTCGTCTAATGAGGACATAATAAAATATAGGAGTTTATAGGAGCCTATAAGTCTATCAGACACTATAGGAAATAAAGGAATCTTTCCTGAAGGGCAGATATTGTTTACTAAGCCACCTTCTGATATACAATAGACTGCCCATGAGTGACTAGCCTGGCACCAAAAGGGGTGTTTTAGTGTGGCTGAAGTGGGTGCTACAAGTAAATGAATTCAAAGATATTAAAACCCTCAGCCATGTCACCTCTCAGACAGAAAAACCTCCCAGCATCAGGCTGCTGCTTGTGGTCCCCCACTTCAGAGAAAAGAAGCATCTTCTACAAAATCATGTTTGCCCATCAGCTGCAGGGAGATGCAGACTTGCCATATCTTTTGCTACTGCATTGTTGCTATGATCATACAGGGACCAGTGAACTGAGACAGTATTTTAATATGTAGTTATAAAAAATCCCTTTGCAAGTTGAATTTACGTAGGGCAGGTGTGTATTTGGGTGGAAAAGGCTGGCTTTAAATATATCATGAAATAGATAAATAATTGAAGGGATTAACATACGGAGTGCATGTCACAAAAATACAGTCTCCAAACAAGAAACCTCTATGCAAAGCTGAATGATAGACTAGAAACTGAGAGAATTCTTTTCTAGTAATTCAGAAACCACAAAAATTGCTTCCAAATGACAGGAATAGCTTTTGCTTTTTGTGCAAAAAGAAAAGCTGAAAGTCCTCCTCCAAAGAGCATTTTTTTTGTTCTGCTACTGCTTACATGATTCTAAATTTCCTAATTTTTGATTTCTTGAAATTTCTGTGACCAACAGAAAAATTAGCAGTATTATCATAAAGGTAATACACCAGTGAGCACAAATTTCAATTGCAAAGTAATTTCTATTGCTATTAATTTGTAAATATTATTTTTGTTCGCATTCTGTTTAAAAAGTTTTGTTTAAATGGCGAACAAACAATTAGGAGAATATAAGTTTTCTAGTCTTTCCATTTGGATCTGACAGCATTCCCATTTCACTGCTGGAACTTTGGCAAATCGTTTACGAAGCTGATGAAACTTCAGGCTTTGCATTCCCACCTGAAACAAAAATAAAGCAGAAAGAACCCCATTAAGACAACAAGCCAACAGTTTTAGGCTCTTAACATATTTGTGAAGCAATAAAATGCCTGTGATTGTGCACTCTGTTACTGTTTCTGGCACACCTATAAAATAAATCTCAATCTATTCTTTTATCATTTGAAATCAGTATTCCCAGGTCCACTGGGTTTAGTGGACTGAGCATCTTGCTATGCATAGAGCTAAAGAAATAATTTCTTAGCCAACAGACTATTGCACCAGCCTTCCCTGGTAACTCATTTTAGGTGTGACTAACCATAGTCTCCTCACACATGCTGTTTTAATGGTTTTAAAGATTGCTATACACATATCTAATCTCTCCTGAGCTCTCCACAACAGAAAATACTAATTAGCACCTAAATATAATATCCAAACACAGACAGGTCCATCTGGTGAGATATCTTTGCAACCACAGTCATATGAAAGCTTTTCCAGCTATCTATGGACATGTTCCACGTTCCTCCAGCATCAGTAACGAGAGTTATGCCAAGTACTGAGCTCTGGGCTTGCTTTGGTAGAAAATGAAGGCCAAGGCAGAGAGATGCCTTGTGATGAAAGCGTCCTTGCTCTAATGCTCCATTCTGCTGAAAGGCTGAAGGTGAGGCAGAAAGGGGGAGACTGTGTGAAGTTTTTACTTGGAAAGTCCTTTAAAGTTGGCAGGTCTAAGGTATTGAACTACAGCTAACGGTGACTTGCCACTGTGCTGATAAGGAAACAGGTCTGGGGACCTGATTCTCAGGAATGACTTTTCTCTTTCTATCTCTTCCTAACTCCACACACTGATTCCTGGCGTGAACCTGTGTGGCCGGCACCCAACCATGTGCTCGTAAAGATGCAGGAGGGCAGAGTTCAGCAGCCGAGGTTTTGCATCAGAAAGGGGGTTGCTGACCTCCTCTGGCAAAGTTCATTAGGAATGAGAAGTTAGCAGGGTTTTTGTGGAGGCTGTGTGTGCCTAGGAGCAGCAACATAATTTTATTCAGGATTGAAGAAGCCTCCAAACTGAGGATCCCCTAATTTTGGTTGCAAGATCACTTCAGACACACTTGGGCTGTGCTGCATCTGTAGCAGGATGGAAATGGATGGTCAGTTGCTCAAGCATCGTACAGGTGCTGTGCTGAGGTAGCTCCCATCAAGTGCTTTTGCCACACTCCTCTCGGTTAAAAGCAACTGTAAGAAACTCATTCTTCAAGGACAAAAGCTTCACAGTTTGACAAACAGCTCACTCACCCTAATCACAGGTGTTTTTGCCAAAATGTATTTGGACTGTGCTCCCCCTGTAAGCAGGAAGACTCTTCTGCTTGCTTTTCTCCCACATTTGAATCTGAATCAACCTAATCTTCCAGCATGTACTATTGAAGGTTCCTAACTCTGCCTTATGATGGACTCGTTATAAAGCTCTGAGAGACAGAGCAGGTATTGAAGCACTCATGTACTGACAGCCCTGGCTGCATAGTTTGAGCTGCAATAGCTGTGCTGGAGAGGGAACATACTCTCATTGAGTAGCTGGAGGACTCCTCCAAAATCTGCCATCCCACCTGGACAATGGCATTCCCAGCACAGCCGAGCCTCTGACTGCAGCAAGGAAATCCTGACTGCGGCGAGGGACCCCACCTCAAACGGGAGCTGCTTGAATTTCAAGGGCAGTACAAGCCTCATCAGAGGCCAAATATTTTGGCAGGAGTCAGAGCGTACAGACTCTGCTTCGGTGTCCTTTGACTGGGTATTTGGAAAGGTTTTAAACTTCTTCCTCCCCTGTTCTGCCACCAGAGGGCACGGCTCCCCGCTCTGCCAGGAGACGCATCAGCCTGCAAGGACAAGGGGATTGCCTGCTGGAGAAGTTTGATGTCCTTTTTTTCCCACCTTCCCGATACCTGCATTTCAGACTCTTGGCTGGACCTGAAGCCCCGTCTAAGAAGAAAATACCCAGAGAACTGTAGCCGAGGCGGAAGGGAAGGCACCCGGCTGTCACTTTGCATGGCTTGAGAAAGCATCTGACATGTCTCGATCCTACGTTGAGCTCATCTAGAAGCAGCTCTGCCAACACGCCCTGTTTCCTATTTCAGCTCTGCCTCGTTTGCACTGTGCTACAGGTTTGTGCAGCAGCCACAGCCCTGCCTCAGAGCCGCTGAGGCATCAGGCAGAGCCTGAGCACACGAGGGTGAGGCTTCCTGCAGTTCTTGACCTCTGGGAAGCAAGCTGGGTACGGAACCAGATGCTCACTCCTCCTTCACAGCCATTTCAGAACTACAAGATGCAGGGCAGAGAGTAATAGGGCAGTGACCTTTTCTGCAATGACCATTCAGTAAACAGCACATTCTATTTTATTTCTTCTGCAACAGTCACTGCCAGCACAGTGTGACAACCAGCATATCCTCTCCTTTGATGTGACAATAGAAATCTAACCAGAGCAGCCACAGATTTGAACCTTTTTTGTCTTATTCAACTTTTTTTTTTACCGTAAATAAAATATGGCTAAAATACAGAATGTTAGTGATGCCTTTGGGAAGTGAGAGTAAGGCGAGTTCAGGAACACTGACAGTAAAACAAAGAAGAAACAATGAATGCATGGTAATTTCCACTAGGCTGAGGTTCAGTCCTACTCAGTTTACAGTGAAGCTTTCCAACAGCCACTGGGAAGCAAAAAATTTTAGCTTGCAGCAAAGCTGTTAACCTTTTCTCTAAGAAAAGCACTTCCAAACCAGCACGGCCGTTTTGATTCCGTATGAGGACTCAGGACTAATTTCCCAGAGGTATTTCTCACTGATGAGTGTTCATTCAGGAATTTATGCAAATGTATTTTAGGTTGTGAGGTGCCGGCAAATTGCTTGCGCTTCCACATAAGACACATATGCCTGGTCTCCAACAGTGGTATCTCAAGTTTTCTGGCTTGATGATTAGATAACCAAATTTTGATTTAAGACATTAAAAGTCAGAAGAAACAAAACACGAATTAGTGAAACTTTTTGGTTTAGTTTGATGAACTAAGATTTTGTTTCTCCTTAGTTAATACTAGAAGAAGATGCATACAATTGTTCAGATGCAAATATGTATGGAGTTATAAATAACTGTAATTTTCCATCCATAGGAACCAAAGTCCATGCAAAATAGGCAAACCTGCTTACCAAAGCAGCCACATATTATTAAGGAAGAAATATAGTAAACATTATTTTTATTTTTTGAAGATACAGTGGATATGAATTGGAGCTTAGCAATTCAGTGGTAAAAGCAAAAACAAAAGACAGCCTAAGATATTTCTGTGTCTAAACGCCAGGTATCAGAGCCTGTTGTGCTGGAAAAGGTTAGGAGTTTGAAAGCCGTGATATAGGACATATAATTTTCCCAAGCAACCAAGATTATATTCTTATGCAAATGATTAGGCTACTAAAAATACCAGGCAATTCAAAGGACCAGCTTTATACAAGCAGAAATACATACAAATCAGCATGCACCAGCAGGCACCAGCCGGCCTTTTAGGGGTGTTTTAAACATCTGCTTTCACCCTCTCTCGCTGACAAGTTGTCTCTCGATGTGCACGACATGCCTCCGAGGCTGTGGAACTGCCAGGGAGTCAGCCCAGGATTCAGAAAGGGAAAGTCAATTATCACCAGTGAAGCAGAGCACAATATGGATGAGGTATGCCTTCCCAGGAGACTGGTGGGGTTCCTCCCAGAGGACACAAAAAATTTGGGCACTAAAACTGTGGGCTGCAAAAGCCCAATGCAAGGTCTCCAAGGCAATGATGGGCAGGTGCCCATGGTACTATAGAGCCACTACTCCTCCTCCTGGCTTGATCTCCAGCCTGGCAGTGGCAGCCCCACCATGAGAAGCAGGAGCAATGAGAACACATCATCATCATCACCACAGTAAAACCCCTGTGATGGGATCTATGATTTCTTTCGATATCTCCTGCCCAGCATAAAGCAGCTAAAATGTATGCTCTGTCCCCTCTTAAATCTTTGTCCTTCGGTTGCCAAATGGCTCTTAGTCTTCTCTGCCAATGGCATAATACTGTGGTACTGAGGGACTCTGATCTGGCAGCACTGTGGCACCACTGCATTGATCTTGGGTGAAAATGTGCTATAAATGCTTCTATATGTATTTCCAAATAATAGGTAATGTGAGCAATCTGTAGCTTTGCCCTAGGCAAAACTTCTGAATTAGGTACTCAGAAAAAGCTGGACTGACTCCTGACCTTGTGCACTAAGGACCTAGGTAAGTCAGATGTCAAATTCTCTTTTTACCCAGAATCTTAGCCTGTGAGAATCCGCTCTAGCGGTCCTTTTGCAGTGACCAGGGGGAAACCTTAACTGAGCTTCCCATTATAAATTTTTGCTTCAGCCCAGAGCTCTTACTCCTTTGTAGCATGACATGTTGTGCATGAACCTCTTTAAGCAGCCAAAAGAATGAGTTTTGATCCCATCATCAGATGGCAAGGTGTTTTGACTTTTAATAATCCACCAGGACTCGGGCCTGGCAGTGTATTTTCTTCTCTTTCCCTCCCACACACTGTATCTTTTTAATGGGTGTTGGCTACCAGACCAAGCAGGAGAAGATTGCTTTTGTCCTTCTTCCCCTGTGCCTTTGTGCAGGGCCAACACACCAGCTCGTCCTTTCTGGGGAAGTGTCCTTATTTTCACTCCCAATGAGACACCTGAGAACCCTCTGACAGGGATCCCTCTGGACAGATCCCTGAAGCTCTCTCTCATCTGTGCTTGAGATCTTAAGTTTTCAGTGTTTCTATACTGGGCTCTGTGTAAATAAGACTTGTGTGTTTTCATTTTCCCCCTATGTTGTTTTCTTTGGGAAAGTTAACAACAACTGGAAGAGTTCTCTTGCAACCCCAATGTTATTTTCTTAACCAGATGCTTATTTTAACACTGTATGCAGAAACAACAGGGAGTTCCTCTAGAAGTGATGGCACTGCAGCTTCTTTAAAGTAATTAGTATTTTTGGCAGCAGCTATTTTTACCCACAGAATGCAGCTCAGGGTTAAGAATGAAGGTGTAGAAGAAGCATTACTGATCACAGCTCCAGTTGGGTCAGTGTTTCTGTTCTTTTATAAACTTTATTTTTTCCCTTCAGAAATTTTTCTTTGGGCTGAACCCCAGCATATTGGTCAGAATTACTTCTGATCCTTACTCTTTACTGCTGCAGCTGAGAAATATCTTGAAAACACACATCAAATTTTGAATTAGATCAGAGATCTTTTCCTTTTTGAACCCTTCACTATTTTACTAGTTTGGGACTGCATTGCTCAAACCTCCTTCCCCATTCCGCTGTGCATAATTGTTGGCTACCTAGTGGAAAAGTATTCTAGAACTCAATAAAGAGCATCAGTTTTGCTAAAATATGTTTGATACTGCTTAAAAGTGTACAGAGCTTGTTTTGACTCTTTTGGTCTCTGCAGAGCAGTGTGAACCCTCGTAGAAAAGATTTTTTCTAGGAAACAGTTTTGCTGCATCACTGCTATTCACCTCCTGCTTTCTGCAGAGCTTCGCTGATTTCAGCTCAAGAATGGCAGCTGAAGTTTCTCATTAATAATAATAATAATAATAGTAATAATAATAATAATCCTCTCGGAGCAGGACTCCAGCACACCTGCAGCACACCTACCAGACCAGCATGTGCAGAGTCTCAGGAGGCTTTGATCACTGGTGCAGAAAGGAGCAACCTAAAGTTACTTTGTAAAGCAAAGCAGCAGCTATGGACAATTGTTAAGAAAACACATAAGATTTGATGTTTACCGTTGCATTTCTGCAGTTCTAAAACCAAACCATCCATGTTGTCAGAAGCCAACATTTTCTGGATACCTCATGCTAGCCTTTGCTACACTCAGGGGGACACAACGCAGCAAGAAGTGATTTGAGAAAGCACAGAGAACTGGCAGCTTTTGCTGAAAGGAGTTTTCTTGTATTTTTTCATGATGATATATCTGGGTTTGGTTGAAAAAACTTATTCAAAATACCAAAATCTGAATTGTTTTCTTTTCCTTTATCCCTCTCACTTTTCTCCCCTTGTTTACTCCTCTGTTTCCCTTAGCAACTGGTATAAAGAGGAGAAAAGGAGGTGAAAAATAAACAAACAAAAATGGTTTTTTAATGGAAGGATGAGAAAGTGCTTCTGTTTCTGTCAAAAAACCCAGAAATGTTGTATCAAAACAGAAAATATGTGAAAATGGTTGTTGAGGGAAATTTTGTCAGACTATTTTTATTGGTATTTTTATCACCATCATCATCAACCCACTATGCTTTCAGCACTACCTCTTACTGCTAGGAAAGACTGATGACTTCTTCAGAAATCCTGAGACAGGGTCAAGACATAAGAGCAGGAGGGTGCCAAGCAATGTTGCAAATGCAGTTCCAGCTGTGGGGATGTTGATTCACCTCTCCTATCCTAAGCTAAAGACCATCTTTTCCTCATCACATACTGGCCTTTCACTGCCACAGAGCACAAACAACAAGCAACCCTCAAACAAAAAAGTAATCCTTTACCAGAAGAAATCACCTCAAAATATCTATGCTCTGATCAACTAATGTTCTGTCCAAGGGACACCCAATCCTGACTTTTCCTTTCTTCCAAGAATAAGGTATTAGGCAAGGACAAACCAATGCTAACAACATCATCAGCCCTAACCTCCTAGGGACATCCCTCTGCATGCTGTGTCCCAAGGTCTCCCTAGGGCCATGAGCAGGACAGTACCCTCTGTAGGAAACTGTTTAAATTCAGTCCTGACCAAACCTGTGACTGTCTAGACTCTGGGACCAAGAAATACTTTTGCACCTTTGCTTCTGAACAAGGTCAAGATAATGCAGTGTGTGACAGCTTCTCCCTCCAAGAGGTCCCAGGGAGGAGACCTCTCACCACAGTGTCACATCTTGCATTTGTGCTCCTGTGCACCATGCACAGCACATCTAAAAAGTCTGCATGAACAGTATGCTACATGATAGGCCAGTCAGAAGAATTTGTCCCAAACAGAGTCACAAATCAAGATAAAGCTGGTGCCAGATGCAATATAGGTCCACTCAGACAAGAGAGAGATGCTGGTATTTGAGAGAGGTTGTGCTGCAAGAAAATAGGATAAAAGTCCATAAGCTGTCAACTGAAGTTGTCAACTGCCTGACAACTGTCAGAGGTGGGAGGGTACAGCCAGAGGTAACTCTGCTTTGAGAGTACTCTGCAGGTCAGAAGGACCTTTTCTGTTATTGCCTGAAGAAGGGCAGCATTGCTGTCAGGAGCAGATCTCACCCCTGTGATCCCTCTGCAAAAACTATGTCTAAGAACAAGAAAAACAAAGCTTCATAATTTCACTGATCTCAAAAAATATGCAGGAGATTTTTAAGATTAGGGGCTCAGTTTTCCTGCTTTGTTCAAGCTCTTTCTACAGTGAAGTAAAACAAGGAAGGGTCAAGGAGTCAACACAGCCCCAAAAGGCAAAGCAAAGGGATGGGAAATGGGGTCTTGCTCTGTACTGGGGAGAAGTTATATAACTGTAAAGATAAAGCACTTTGACTTTGGTGACTGTTGTGCAGTGAGTGTTTTATCATATTTCAAATTTTCATTTGGATTTGAGTCAGATTTTAGCATATTAGCTTCTCCCATGAGTATATCCCAGACATTCTCAATTCTTCAGGAGAAGGACTATCCTGGAAAGAATTAAACAGGTCGAGGGGTGAGTCACCACCCTTTTTCTTTCAGTTGATGAGATGTGTTCAGTCCTTGGGGAAATTATGGAGAAATGCAACCTCCCTATTAATGGGTCCAGCAGAAGAGGCATCTCAGCCAGCTGTGAAAGACTGATACAGACATAACAGCACCAGGCTTTGCAATTTCGCTTGGAGTCATTCTGTTTGTGACTGTGTGCTGTGGCCAGCTCTGGTCACTGCAGGGACTCGTGGACTATGTCAGGAACAAGAGAGAGCTGCTTTCCTGGAGCTTGCAGCAAGACCAAAACAGCACAGAAGGTGTGGATACCATACCTGTGACTGAGTCACGACAAACTCCCTCCCGACATTATGTTTCACACAAAGAAAGGAAGGATTCACCATGAAAAGCATTAGTGCAGAGATGGATGGGCCCTTCTCCATAGCCTTCACCATGATACTGGTCTGTAAAGCTAAAAGGCTGGCTGTAGAAACTGAGTTTGATCAGCCCCCACGTGCCGAGGAGAACCAGCAAGCAGTATGATGACTGCTTGCACTTCCCTTAGCTTCAGGCCACGGGAAGATTCTGAAATAATTCAGAGCAAAGGATGAAGAACTTTGAATGCTCCTGCTCCCAATGTGCTGTGTACACATTACTTGACTCAAAGAAGATAGGAAGAATCAGGGAGCAGAGTACCACAAAGTTGGCAGTTGCCATTTGTTAAGCATTTTGCAAGTGGCTGCCACCACAACTGAATCTACTTTTAAAGATGTTTGGATGAGAGTGTGTTATGTCCAGTAGAGAGCAGGGAGAAGACTGAGCAGCAAGTGAAGGAGGCAGAGGAAGTTGAGGTAGACTGATGGAGTAAAGAGCCCCTCAGCAATGCTGAGAATGTGGGAGAAGAGGATTGGGTAGGGCTAAAACATTTTCAGATGAGTAGGAAGGAAGCAGATGCATGTAAGGGGATGGAGTGAGGGGCAGTAGGAGAGCAGGAAAAGCATTGTGTCTAAAGAGTCCTGCAAGGATCACACCACAGGTAGAAATCTTCCCTTTAAGGACTGAAATCACAATTACACTGGTTGAATTAGGGGGATATGGCATTGTAAATAGAAGTTGTTTACACAAGGAGCAAGCCCCTCTGCTAAGAGGTTATCTGGAGAAGTATGGAAACATTAATTTAGGAGGCAATTTTTAACCTTTGCAGCTGCCTTACCCAGTCTCCCCAAAAAGGCAGATAAAACCTGATATATACAGGGTTCTGCAATGCTAAGGCATATTTCTTGTTTAGTGAATGTTCCTGATTTATACAATGATAACAAGTCCAGGGACATCACTGCTCTGCCTTTCTATCTCTATGGGTCAGAAGTTTAAAGTTTCAGTATTGCCATAATTTTTTAAAAACACTGAAATACCCAGTCTGGACATGGTGTATCTTTCCCACTAGCTGGCATTCTGCAGCAACAGCCTCATTTGTATTCTGTCTTTTACTTGAGCAAAAAAAAAACCACTCTGCATTGCCACAACTAAGTCCTTCCCTACTGCAATATAGAGATTGCCAAAGAGTCACACTAAATTCAACATGTTCCTACTAACATATTTTATTCATACTGATGGTCTGCTTCACAGTGTGTTCCCAAAGAGTTGATTTAAAATTTAAGCTCCAGACTTCTAACAAAATATATAAAGCAAAACAAAGTGAGTATCTTTCTCTATGTAGCAGTACAACAGAGCTGCTTCTCCTTCAAGGCTCATCTACCACAGATTTCAGACTGGAGGTTTTTTTCCCCACACAGGGTTGGAGTGTCTTCCTGTACAAAGGAGAAATTTGTGACTTCTAAAAGAGTCATTGTCTATAAAGTCTTACTTCTTTTTCAAGGTAAAAATTAATTTCAGGCTGTGGATAAGTTTTGGACTTGATGATCCCACAAAGTGAGGCTTCCTCCAAGTCCTTCTTAAGTGGACTCTACCTTGACAGGCAAAGTTCCTAACACCAAACCAACGGTTGGGGCACCGTATTTCTGTCTCGACAAGCAGGAGTGGCCATGTCTGTTGGGAATTAAAGTTTCCCTGGCCCCTCCTGATTGGATCTTCACACAGCAGCCTTTTCCCTACACTCTGATTCTGTTTGTGAAAGAAAATCCAGCTAAACCTATCAGGTAACTTCAAGTAAGACATTGCAGGGCATCTGAAAGCTTTGTGGCCAGAGCCATTTTTCATAGGGCTCTCCTTTGCTGTCAGCAAGTCCAGCATTTCACCCGTGGGTCTGGGAAGAACTTAGAGGAGCATCCTCCAGGTGCAATAAAGTCTGTGTAACATTTTGGTCCAAGCTGCACAAGCCATGGCACTCTGTCACACAGTGGATACTCACGGAGTTGGAAAGTATCTGGGTTGCACTAAACTCCTCCACAACCCATGGGAAAAAAAAAAGAATCTCCAAGGGATTGTTGTGGGATAGGAGGACTCACCATCTGAAACTCCCCCCAACATGTCAGAGAGGCGCAGGCAGAGTTCACAACAGGCATTGCTACTTATCTTATACCCAAACTGAATGAGACAGATTTATCCTTTCTTTTATGGGCAGAGCAAAACACTTGCAGAGAAATGGGGAAAAAAGAAATATCAGCTGCTGGTGATGATCTGTGTCAGGAGCAGCAGGCCAAGAAAGGTGCCTCCCCTTATGCTGTGTGAGACATTTCCTGCAACACTTGGGTTTCTTCTCATTGACTCCTCTTAGCAACTGCTTTGAGAATTTTTACTGGCAGCAGTCTGAGTTCACCCTTGGCACCACATACAATCCCCATGGCCATGAGGTTGAGCACTGCTCCATGAGTGATAGTGCAGGCCAGGAATGGCAAGACTGGGCTGAGCTGGGAGCCAGACAAGGTAATGAGGGCAGGTCCAGTGGCAATAACCATAACCAGCAGCAGTTCAGTGTTGTCCAGGCAAGGCCAAAGTAATAAGGAAGGCCTGGGGTCAAGCTAGGAACTCGAGCCAAGCCTAGATACAACACACATTTCACACAGTTCAGGCCAGCTCTAAGGCAAGGATCTCAGCTTCAGTGCTGCACCCGGGCCAGGTGGAGGGTGGTTGGAGCAATGACAGCTTGCTGGAGTACTCCAGTTCCTGACAGGCATTGTGAGGGCAAGTCTAGGAACAGTGTTAGCCCCTTGACTGGCTGAGCACTTCTAACACTTAACCAACAACAGGACTTACCCTCAGACATGCAGGGTATGTTTCAAATTCTCACTCTACTCCACAACCTCTTCCTCTCCCACTCTTCATTGTTATGTAACTATTAATAGTTTCCTGTGCGAGGAGCTGGAAGCAGAGGGAGAGCTAAGAATATAACACTACAAAATGCTACAATCGATGACCTGCAAAAGAGTGGAGAAGAGATGCTGGCTGCCAGCTTATTCTTCTCCCACCAGGGCCGCCCAGGCGGCACCAGCTCCCTGGCTGAGGCAGCTCAGCCACAGCTATAATTCAGTGTGAGTCAAAAGTTTTATTTTGACAGGAAAAGCTGAAACAGCAGAGGGCTTCTTGCCATTATCTCTGGACAAGCCAAGGAGAGGCAGAAATGGTTTGTTTAATGCCATGTCTCATTATTCCTGGCTCTTCATGACTCATTAAGTGTCCTAGTTTTGTAACTAACTCCTGCTGAGCTCAACATTTGATACACATTTATGGGTGGCCTGTTTGCTGTACTAACAATTCATAATTCCCCTAACCATCTTAACTCCTTCCTTTGCATGCCAGGCTTCCTTTAAATAACTACAAGATAAAGATACTGGGGACTTCAGTTCTTAACACAGAATGAATTACATGTATCTGGACAATTTATTAATATAGCTATATGCTACAGTTAGACACACTCGTTCTGAGCTCAAATAAACTATGCTAGATCCTGCTGCTTCTTACACTGCTCCCTTCTGTATCCATTTAGCTTTTATCATGGTTATATCCATGCAGATGGATGCTTGATACTGATGCCCCTTCAGAAGAAGGTCAGCAGCACACTCAGCAGTATTTATTCACTTGTATAGAATGGGAGCAGGAGCCAAATGACCCTTCTTGGCCATTACGTATGGGAATTAGAAGTAAAAGGCCTCTGTTCAGGAACCTTCTTGTGATACGAGTGATTTTGTCAGCTTCCCCCCTGTTTTCCAGCTTTCTTTGCAAAAGATCAGTGAGAATTCACAACAGAGCCCAGCAACATGTTGACCCAGGCTGACAACTGATTCAAACAGGGCAACTGCAAGCATTCAGCACAAGTTTGACAGGCACCAGTATTTTTCGAGTTGACAGCATATTTAACCTGTCTCTTCTGAAAACATCATGCATGGTCACCTTGGAGATAGGTAGACAGGTCTGTGATTTAGGTTAATTTTTCTCTCATTCACTTGAAGCACAGAGTCACTCAGTCTAGTCACACCGAAAAGATGTGGCTTTGTGTATACAGTCAAAAAAATCCAGTCTGTGTATTTCAGGGCATGACTGAAAAGCCATCAGCAAAATCACACAGTTCTAAACTGAAGGTGTCTTGGGTTACTTTAAACTCCAGGTGGAACTTATTTGCAGCTTCAATCAAAGAGTTCATAGAAGTGTGTCTGATTTCAGGCTAACTTGTATGAGAATGGTCTCTGAAATTCAGTGGTTTGTCAGACAGCATTCAAACTGGCTTTGTACTGGGTTTGGTTGGGATGGACTTAATTTCTTTCACAGCAACCTATAGGGTCTGTGCCTTTCATCTGTGGTTAAAATAGCACTGGTAGCACACGGGTTTGGGTACTGCTGAGCAGTGCTAGCAGAGTGTCAGAGCTTTCTCTCCAACACCCCACTAACAACTTTGAAGGTCTGTAGGCAGGAGATGGGCAGGAGATTGGGAGGGGGAATAACTGGGACAGCTGACCCAAGTAACCAAAGGGATAACCCATGCCATATGATGTCCTCCTTAGAAATAAAAGCTGAAGGAAAGAAGAATGATGGGAGGACATTTGTAGTGACGTCATCTGTCTTCCCAAGCAAACGCTATGCCTATTGAGGCCTTGCTTCCCAATAAAGAGCTGGGCATCTGCCTGCTGATGGGTTGTAGTGAATGAATTCCTCTTTTTAATTTGTTTCCATGTGCAGCTTTTGCTTTTCTTAACAACTGCACTTTTACCAAACCATGAGATTTTCTATGTCATTTTCTCCCCCAGCCCTTTCAAGGAGAGGAGTGAGAAAGCAGCTGGGTGGATGTCTGGCAGTCAGTCAAGGTCAACCCTTCACGGGGTTCTGGACAAAGATTAATTTTCTTGACTGTTCTTTCCATTTTGGTTACTGCTGATGGCAAAAAACCCAGATGATGTAAACTTCAAAGGCATTATCATAGAAGAATTGTCAATTTCATTTAATACTGCCAACCTTGAACATTCAATAAACATCAGTCCTGATTAAAAAGAAGAAAAAACCACTTGGGGTCTTACCTGTTAAGCCTTGGTGTGTGAGCCCACATGGATGTGGTTTTATGGCCAGCATGTTCTAGTTCAAGCCTGTGCTGCCCTGAGACTGGTCCTACTCTCACTAGAGCATGCTTTATATTCCTGCTGGTTGCCTTAGGTCAACACTAGCAGTCAGGAGGAGAGTCAAACCAGCTTCAAGATCTGGCTGACAAAAACAGGGACAAGAAGGGTCTTGTTTGTGGACACTGAAAAGCTTCAGCAGAGAAATTTTCCAGTTTTCTGCAGCATTCTGTGAGAGCTCTGTGTTTCTCACGAAAGCTATGAAAACACTGCTACGAGTTTTTGTAAATAATTCCTTTATCTTGCAGCTGTACAATGTTTTGCAATATTGTTACGTCTAGTTGCAGAATTGTTTTGAAATGGGAGTTGTAGGATTTAGCCAATCATCCTGAGAGGTGGATGGTCAAGGGACAAATCACCTGATGCCATTCAAAGGACCTAGAGAATATAAACCAGTCTGTAAATAAATAATTAATCCCGCTTTCCCTGGATCCTGCCTGCCTCGTTTCTCTCCGACCCCGGTACAACAGCGACACTTGTTCATTCTTGCAAAATCTTTTGTTTCAAAGGTGGTTTGCAGTAGCAGCAAGGCTATAGGGTGGTCCAGGAGGAGCACGGGAGTACAGTTTGTCACCGCAGCACGTCTCACTGTGTGCAGCAGTTCCTGTCAGCAAGAGAAAAAACAATCACTGATTTCAGTCAAGTGCTTTGACTGCAGCATTTCTGCCTCTGTCCTGCATTGCTCTATGCAAGGTTTAGACAGTTACTATTCGTGACTTGGGCTTTTGCTGAAGGATATGTTTTAAAGTTAGGGACATGGCTGTTACAAAACAAAGAAAGTGCACAAATTCACCCCTGGAGGAGTGAAAACAACAGGCTTCAGTGTCAGAGAATATGTTTCTCTGGAAGGGATTTAGTTATTTTCTTACCCCATGAAACAAGTGCTATCTCTCAGATAAGACTCTCTGTGAGGATTTTGATCCTTTGGGAGGGAGGATGAGTTAGCGATTAGAGATGAAATGCAAAGGTGTTTTCAGCATAGCAGCTGGCTGCTCAGTTTTCTAATACAGTACATTACATTGTTAATGGAAATGTTGCTTTGTACCTTCTGTTTTTCTCCCAGCAGAATTAATTTCAGCACTGTTTGCATGCCAAGCATGCACACTCACAGCTAGGACCTCTGGGGAGGGGGAGAAGGCACAGCTTGGACCTGCACTGACAAGATCACAAAGATTCTGCATCAGGGCTGGGAGCTGAACCCACTGTCTTTGCCAAGTGACATCACCACAAGACCATCTTTGCTCCAGCCCACAGGAACTGTCGCACACCACTATAGACAGACCTCAGGAGTCAGCAGATTAGGGGAAAGGCATCTGGCTGTTTTGAAGTCCTTTGGGAGATCTGCAGGAACAAGAGTCTTCTGTTCCACTCTGTGATGCAGCAAAGAGGGGAAAAAAACCCCACCATTTCCCACAGAGCAGCTAACCCTTCCCAGTTTGCTAATCCAATCTGCACTCCTGCTCCTGCCAGGAATCAATCTGTTTCAAGGCTGCATGTGTCATTTATAAAGAAATAAGAGAGAGCAGGGAGGAGCAGTTTTTAAAGCAGCAAGCCATGCAGGGGCTGGGAAACATAGGCTGCAAAGTCTTTGGGAACACTCAGAGATGAAAGTACCACAGGAGTGCCACATGGCAGTGCTGCTGGTATAGGTACCGTGCTGCTAAAGTAGCTCTCTACATGCCGGTTATGAAGAGACACAGATCATGGAGCTGGAGACACAGAGCTCACTGAATCCAGTGGTCACAAAGTGGGACATAAAGGGAGTATGTTCTTCCATGCTATGGGAGCCACTGACCCAAGCTGAAAGCCCTGGGAGAAAAAGCAACAGGGAATAAGTACTTCCCTGGGAGTTGACTGTGAATGAAGCAGCTTGGTTTTCACGTGGATTTGCAGACACATGTTTGTGAAGAAAACGAGGGTGGAAAAGCTGGAGAGATTTCTGAGAGGACTATAGGCTTGTACTTGAGAGCAGGAAAAGTACCTATGCTGTGTGTTGTGGTGGGGCTGCTCAAGGTACACAAACTGCAGAAACATCCACCTTGTATTTCATCCTGCTGAAAGCAAGTCACAACTCCTAATTAGCTGTTCAGACTAAAAGGTCATTTATCTTCCAAGTGCTTAGGAAAAAGAGTGAAATTGTAGGATGTTAGGAAGAGCTCTATTATTGCAGTGCCAAAGCACAGCATCTTAAATAAAGCCAGCAGTATTATTTTGTGTATGCTTAGGAGGGAACTGTAATCCCTCATCCAACATTACCTGAGTCTGCAGTTACCACAGTGTAAATCAGGCCATAACTATATATGTGCAGCCATTAACTTATTGGGTCCCAAACAGCATAACTACTATAACTGTTTTGTATATTGGAAGAAGAAAACACAACAGTAAACTTGTTTACTGGCTACTTTGTTTCCAGAAAGGCAACTTGCATAAATTTCTTTACATTGCTGGAGAACAAAGTTCTTAATACTGACAAGATAAAAACTTCCTAAAGCCAAGGTCTTAGAATCATTTAAGTTGCTAAATAACTCCAAGATCATCAGGTCCAATAATTAACCCAGCACTGCCAAGTCCATCACTAAACAGTGTCCCTACGTGCCATGTCTTTTGAGTATCTCCAGAGAAGGTGACTGCACCACTTCCTCGAGCAGCTTGTTCCAGTGCTGGACAATCCTTTTGGTGAAAAAATTTTTCTTAATATCTAATCTAAACGTCCCCTGGCACAACTGGAGGCCGTTTTCTCTTGTCCAACCGCTTGTTATATGGGAGCAGAGACCAACTCCACATCTAACCACAGCCTCCTTTCAGATAGCTGTAGAGTGCAGTAAGGTCTCCCCTGAGCCTCCTTTTCTCCAGGCTAAACAACCCCAGCTGCTCCTCATAGGACTCGTGCTCCAGCTCCTTCACCAGCCCCATTGCCCTTCTCTGGACTCGCTTCAGCAGCTCAATGTCTGTGTTGTAGAGAGGGGCTCAGGACTGTTCACAGTTACCAAGATGCAGCCTCACCAGTGCCGAGTACAGGGGGACAATCCCTGCCCTGGTCCTGGTGGCCACGCTATTGCTGATCCAGGCCAGGATGCCATTGGCCTTCTTGGACACCTGGGCACACACTGGCCAACAAGCAGTGCAAGGTCAAACCCCTGCTTTTTTTGCCCGGTGTTCACCAAGCGGAGGGTCATTCCTGGACCTGTCAATAATGTCAGGGTGTCACCTCATGAGAATCCTGGAGGTAACCTGGCAGCTTGTCCAGTCAGCTCGGCCTTGGTTAAAGAATCAAAGGGACAATTTGAAGCTGGAAGTCAATAATTCTGAGATTTTGCAAATACCAGTCTGCCTGCAACATATCTCTTGTGTAACATGGAACGCTGTTCAGACGTAGGGATTTTTTATTCACTTCAAAATGGAATTAATGTTCAAATGTAGCTAAAAGAAAGGTCTCTGCAGCACTGACAGTGTAAATTAATTGCAGTCTAAAAGTTCCTCGTGAGGGGAGGTGGAGGGACAGGTACTGATCTCTTCTCTCTGGCAAACAGTGACAGGACCCAAGGGAATGGCCTAAAGTTGAGTCAGGGGAGGTTTAGGCTGGATATTAGGAAAAGGTTCTTTCCCTCAGAGGGTGGTTAGGCACTGGAACAGGCTCCCCAGGGAAGTGGTTACAGCACCAAGCCTGACAGAGTTCAAGAAGCACTTGGACAATGCTCTCAGGCACATGGTGTGACTCTTGGGGATGCTCCTGTGCAGGGCTAAGTTGGACTCGATGATCCTTGTGGGTCACTTCCAACACGGAATATTCTGTGATCGCGTGATCCTGTAATTGTAAGAGACTTTTATTTTCAGGAATTTGACATATATTTACTACACTTTCTAAAACATAGAAATACTGTTCAAAAGGGCAGTAAACACCCTCATAGCAATGGCACCCCCTTGTCCAGCAGGCTCAAACAGGTCAACACGCCTGACCTGTGGCTCATCCTGAAGGCCATTTTTATTGCAGAGGACAGGAAAAACTCACCTGCTGGGACTGTTGTTATTGTGAGACCAAAACCTTCCTCTGACATGCCCTGAGCCAGCCTGAGCCACAGCAAGTGAGGCCAGGCAAGGCCAAGACAGGCTGGAAAAGCAGGCACATGGGAATCTCATGAGGTTTAAAAAGACCAAGTGCAAGGTGCGGCACCTGGGTCGGGGGCAACCCTAGTACCAACACAGGCTGGGGGATGAACAGATCAAGAGCAGCTCTGACAAGAAGGACTTGGGGGTGCTGGTGGATGAGAGTCTGGCTGGTAGACATGACCCAGCCACGTGCACTCACAGCCCAGAAAGCCAAATGTGTCCTGGGCTGCATTCAAAGCAGGGTAAGGAAGGTGATTCTGTCCTTCTACTCTGAGAGGCCCCCACTGGAGCGTTGCATCCAGCTCTGGGGTCCCCAGCACAGGAAGGATATCGACGTGTTGGAGCGAGTCCAGAGGAAGCCAACAAGATGATCAGAGGGATGGAGCACCTCTCCTATGAGGAAAGGCTGATTGTTCAGCCTGGAAAAGAGAAGGCTTTGAGGTGACCTAATCGTGGTCTTCCAGTACCTGAAGGGAACTCACAAGAAAGATGTGGAAAGGTTATTTACAAGAGCATGTAGTGACAGGGGGAGGGGGAATGGGTTCAAAGAAAGAGCAGCTTTAGGTTAGATATTAGGAAAAAATCCTTTACCCTGAGTGTGGTGAGACACTGGCACATGTTGCCCAGAGAAGTTGTGGATGCCCCATCCAAAGAGGTATTCAAAGCCAGGCTGGCTGGGGCTCTGATAAACCTGGTCTAGTGGAAGGTGTCCCTGCCCGTGGCAGCCGGGTTGGGACAGGATGAACTTTAATATCCCTCCAGCCCAAACCATGCCGTGACTCCGCTTCTGTGAGGGGAGCTCGCTGCTCCCGCAGAGGGCGCGGCGGGGGCGGGGCCGGCACCGCCCCCGGCCGGCGGCAGGGCCGGCTCTCCAAGATGGCGTCGGGGCCGCTTCCGTCGGCGGCGCAGCTGTACCGGCCGAACCGCTTCGTCTCGCTGCCCGCCGAGCTCAATCCCGACACCTACGACACATCGCCGGAGAAGCGCCGCGCCGAGGCCGAGCGCCTGGCGATCCGCTCCCGG
>VZTD01005475.1:452110-481226 GCA_013397725.1 Rhagologus leucostigma | reverse complement strand
GTACCTGTCAGAAAGGTACATGACTGCAGAGTGAGGTACAAATGGGTAGAAAGTGAGCACAGGCACTTTTAGGCAAGTTATTAAGAAGTTTCTCCATAATTAGATCTCTAAGCTGGATTATTCAGACAGAAGGAGGAGGTGGAAACTAAGGTACGAATTATCTGAGACACAACTAGTTTGGTGAAAAATGCCTTACAGGAATTGGTCTCTGCTGGCCTGTGAGAGTACCTAGATGTGAGGTTAAACTGAGCAGGTTTTTAGTAGATGAAGCTAAGGGCCTTGTTATCTTTTACTTTTAAACAGTCTGTGCTCATGGAATCATTTAGGGTGGAAAAGACCCTTAAAATCCTGTATGGTGCTATCTTCATGTAGTCCATCTTGAAGTACTAGAACTGCTGTTCTCTTATCCCAGGCTGATTGAAAGTCCTTTTCTAGTAGGATAATGATAAATGTTCTCTTTCTTCCACAGGATCGTAAAGAGAAGCGTATCCAGGAAGGTAAATACAAGCGACCGTTCAGTGTATTCTTCTGAGTTCCTGGAATTGCAGTGATGTTCATGGGATATAAATAAAATAAGATGTATTATGTGATGACATTTCTCTGTCATAAGAATAAATCTTAATTGCTTGTTGGTTGTCTTGCATCTTTAAAAATCACGGAAAGTGCAAAAATGTAGGATCTTTATATCTAAACCAGATGGATACAGAAAGGGTGTCTGGAACTCAGCCATTGTACTCTTTTGGTGTACATACAGAGGATCCTTTTAAACCGTGGAAGTTGCTGCTGTCCAAGAAGGCTGAAGTTTAAAATTACTAGCAGGTTAAAATGCTAAGCAAGACCAAAGCAGTTTCCTAAAGGAACTACTGCTTACCTTCTAGGTATTTCTTCTTGGTGTCACTTTGACTGTGGGCGTCAGTTTGGCTGTTTGGTTTGCCCTAACTGGATAATAGGCAAGTTCTGTGATACATTTTTAAGAACTGAGGAGTCTGCCTGACTGCTCTCAATAAGCTGAGTTAATTTTTCTTTTCCCTAGTGAACTACAAGCCTAAACTATGTGTTTGTTTATTGCAATAAACTTCTGGATAAAATTACCCGATTTAGAAATAGTGAGCTGAATGTTGTCATGCTGTATATAACTAGAATTTCCACTAACTTTGTGGTTCCTGTGAGTGAGCGACAAGAAGTGTAAGATAAGGATTTTTGCTTTGACACTGATTCTCTTGTAGTATAGGAGAATTGCATTTCATCCCTGTAAGGGGGCTGTGTTCCAAAAAACAAAAAAATCCACCACCAAGCGTAACTGAATCTTATGCCTGCAAAGATGCCTTTTCTGTTTATTCTTACAAGAACACAAGTCTTTTCTGCCCAGGTAAACTGATAGAGGGGACTCTGGAATTGTTACTGCCAATGTACCGAGATGTGAGTGCAAGGAAAAGATTTTTGATGCATGCTTGAGTTTTTGCGTGGCCTGTAGGTGCCATCACGATCCAAACAACCCTCATTCTTCACAGACTAAGGGGGCAGTTTCTTCCCAAGCATTGAGGTTCATATCAGAAGCTCAGTCTGATACAAAAGTTGAAAACTTCCCTCTGCCTGATGGGAAAGCAGCCGATGCGAAGTCAGCAAAAACAGCTCTACTGCGTCCTTTTCCTGCGTGATGAAGATGTAAATATGGGCCATTTGCAGTCCCTCTCCAGCAGAGTTGATGAGCTTTTCCACATAATCACAAAATGGCTGAGGTTGGAAGGGACCTCTGGAGGTCATCTGGGTCCAACCCTCTGCTCAGGTAGGGCTGTCTAAAGTGGATTGTCCAGGACCGTGTATGTACAGGTGGCTTTTGAGTATTTCCAGAGGTGAAGACTTCACAGCCTCCCTGGGCAACCTGTTCCTGTGCTCAGTCACCCTCACAATAAAATCACCCTCACTGATTTTTTTTTTAAATTACTTTTTTTAAGTGTTTGCTATTGCAGCTCTTTCCTGTGTGGGCCATGAAACGTTCAGGTTGTGTGGAGTTTGGCAGTAATGCTGTGTACAGGAGCTGGGCTAGTCAGTGCCCTGGTTTTGCAATCCCATATATGCTCCCAGCAACCCTTTTGCACCAGTTTCTGCAGCTTGTTCTGCTAGTTTAACTAAAGCCAACCCAGATTATTCTCTGCAGAATAGCTCCTAAAAGACTGTCACAAATGATATTACAAGATAGGGCTGTGGATCAGTGCAGAGAGGCATCAATGCATGGAGAGAGTGGTATTTAGGGAAAGAAATAATTGCTTGTCTGAGCATGCTAAATTAACTATTCTTGCTGCCACAAACTAATTTGATCTCCCAGGACCCATTTCCTTAGCTAATTGGAACTTGAGCTGCCACACATGTAAATTCTCCCTTGCAGCTGTATTTGTTTCAGGCCAGCTGAGCAAATGCTTCGGGATGGGTTGTGGATGAGCACTGCGCCTCTGGTCTTTTAGGCCAACCTTGGATTGATGCTTGCGGCCCCTGCCACAGCCCTTTCCTTTCCAGCCCTTTCCTTTCCAGCCCTTTCCAGCCCAGAGTCTCTGATGCTACATCCCTGCAGGTTTGAGCATGGTTCTTGGGGAAAGGCTGCCCTACTTTTCTCTCTTTTTATTTCCAGAACTCTTCAAGCTGTTTGCTTGCTCAGAATGAGCATGCCGTGCTGCTGGAGGTGGGGTTGGTGTTTGAGGCAGTGGTGCTGGGTGCAGTGAGGAAGGCAAGAGAAGTTTCCAATCAGATACCTAGGGTGAAGGTAGGAGAGTGAATGTGCCTTGTGGAATTTTACGCTTGACTAATGTGTTACTACCCATATATGCTTTGATGATGTGTTTGTACGAGAAAAATTCAAGCCTGCAGGTCACTGGATGATAATTTAGGTCCCAAATAGAAACAAGCTCTTCTCCTCTGCCTGTGAAACATTTAGACCTAATTTATCCCTGGATCAGTCTGATTAAATCAGCTTCTCTGGCAAATTGATTCTCCCAAATGTCCTTTTCTGAATTGGCTATTTTAGAGTGAACATCTCTGTGTAGATTTTATAATACTTTGCTCAAAGCTGATGCTTTTTTTTCCCTCAAGGACCCAGTGCAGATCAAAACTGATGATGGATGTAACTGACTGATACTGTGTGTCGCAGGTCTACATTTCCTTCTCTTTTGGAAAATTGCTTCTCTTCCTAAGTAAGAAACATAGATCTGGTGGCATTGAGTTTAGAAACTTCCATGTGGGAATGTGCTAAAGTCTGTACTTTAGTACTTTAGCCTGAAGTGTGGGGTGCCTGGCTGTGCTCCTGGTTCCCACTGTACTTGGGGCTTTGCTTGCTGGCTCCACCCTGTGGAATTCACCAGCTGAGGGTGAGGCTTGCATACTCCAGTCAATGTTGAGGTCCTCCATGATGTCTGCAGTTGAGCTTTTTTCCAGGTACCTTCCCAGGAACAAGTGCTTGGACTGGCCAGAGAAGCCCTTTCGCATTTGCTATGCTGCAGATTAGCACAGAGCTAGGGAGAGAATTTGTCAAGTGCTGGCAAACAAGTCAATGTTGCAGGATGGCCATAGTGTGGAATAGAAACTTTCCCTTACTTAGCAGTGAAGTGCTTTGGATTCTCCAACCTTTTTTCATTTGTGGTGTACTTTTCTGACAGCCAAGTCTTTCTTTGGCAACCTTCCATGGATGAGCAGGTTGAAGTGGCTTGCTCTGAAAGTGGGCTTAGGCCTGGTAGAGCCTTCGGCTCTGTTTATAAATCTCTTCCCATACAGACAGCATACAATGCTTTGCCAGTCCCTAGCTTCTCTCTGGGAAATAAACATTGGGTTGTATTTTCAGGAGGCCCTGTGAACGGGAGCTGTCTGTCACCTCGTGTCCACACAAGGTGCAGATTTCACACCAGCTACGTGTGAGAGCCACGCAAGTACCTTAGCTTCAACATGTCACCAGGAAAGCTTTAATTGGATACTTGAAAATTAAGAATAATGATGGGTTTTATTGCATTCCCACGTTACTTAGGGATGATAATTTTCATGGCTCGGTGGCTGGTGGAAGTGCCATTCTGTGCTAGAGGATTCTGCACTGTCTGAGTCGACTGCTGTCACACGTAGGTATGCTGGACTTCCCTGCCTTCATTCACATGTTACAAGCAGCAAGCACTTCTCTTTACTTGCATTTAGGGTTAAAGTGGCTCTTCAGAGGCTCCCAGCACTTGTAGTAGTTTTTATCTAGGCGATTGGAGGTCTGGAGGCCCCATTTGGTGACGGCAAGGCTGAGGGATGATTCAAACATGAAGGCCTGTTGGGAAGAGGAAAGGTAGGTTAGGGTAAAAGAGGGAAAATTTAAATCCAGGTGAGGTGTCTGCTCTACGACAAACAGGATTTGTATTCATGGTCCAGTACTTCCAGGTTCTGTCTTCAGCCTGACCAACTCAGAGAGAATGCTATTTGGATCTGGCAATGCAATGCTGGTATTAGTCCAGTCTCAGTAGTGACTTTGGACTCCCTGCATGCCCAGGAAAGCTAGGTTGTTCCAAAAGCTCTAGCTGAAGGTCTGTTGATGATTGTCATTAGATTTTAGGGGGTAGAGACAGTCAGGGCATTTGCTTCTTTGCCCACAGGCTAAGACAAAAATGAAATTCCCAGCTTCCTGCTCAGGCAGCAGTTTATGTGGGCAGATGATCAAAGCTGCCTGGCATCCAGTGCCTCCAGGGGAGCCCCTGGGAGTTGAACAGTGCTCATTGGTGAGGGAGGTGCATGCTGCAGCCATTGCGTCCAAGTACTTTTCCAACTTGCCAGCAAGAAGCTATAGTACTAGGCTTTAGTTTAAAAGTGGGCACTATGCCATGCTGTATTCCAACTCTCACTAGCTCCCTTGGCTCCTTACCATGGTCCCGTCTGCAACCCGCTCCGGCTCCAGCTTGGCTTTGCTCGCCTTCTCAAAGCAGTCAGCATCCGGCCCGTGAGGGGTCATCATGCTGTGCAAGCTGCCGCCTCCCGGCTGGAAACCTTCCTCCTTTGCTTCATAGTGGCCTTTGATGAGCCCCATGAACTCGCTCATACAGTTCCCTGCAGGAGGCAAAGAGAAGGTGACTGGGAGGGATCACAGACAGGCTGTGAGCTCCTTGAAACCCATGCGCTAAGCTGGGCCAAGCAGAGGGTGGAGTGGAGGTTTCTAAACAGAGGGTCATGCAAGGGGACATCAGGGATCCTACAGGCAATGCTTGTAAAGTTGTACAGGATTTTATTATCTGGGTTCAGAAACAGAGCTCCCTAATGAAGGCTGTTCATGAGAAATCACCCTAATGAAGGTGGTTCCATCAATCCCTAAGTGACCTGTGCTTTTCCTACCATCTCGAGCTGTGTAAGTAATAGACCTGCATATGGACTGCGTGGTGTAACTTGATTTTACAGACTCCGATTAGGGATTGTGAAGTGCTAGAAAGGAAGTTCTGTATAATCATCCCTGTGTTACAGACACAAAATGCCTCATCAAAAGCCTTACGAGAGTGCTTGCTCTGCTGTCCCAGGTTATAAGCATGAAATTATTTTGATATTCTTCTACCACCTCCAGTGTAGTTAGGCACTTCATTACCTTATGCTTTTAATTCATGCATTATCTGCCTATTTCTCTACAGCCACTGTATGCCCAAAGACAAGGAGCCAAATTCTGTCCTTCCCTGAGGAAGAATACTTTCAGTAGACCCTCTGAAACCACTAGAGTAACATACCGCTAACTTAGGCAAGGATGGTTATGTCTAATCATTCAGTACGTACTCAGTTATGCTTCCTGTAAGGAAGGTATTTTAACAACTACCATCCAAACTTTCAGCTTTACTACTCCTGATGTGACTAAACAGTACGGCAACTTTCTGCCAGCAGTTAGTTTTTGCAAAACCAGGACATGCTTCTGTAGCCATTTTATATATAGCCCTTTTTAACCACTAGTTCAGTCTTTGTTAAGTACAATCCAAGGTCTGAAATGTTTAACAGCAGAACTAATTTAGCTCAAAGCAGGGTTGGCCTATATATGTATGCAAAAATTCATTTATTTTCATCCCAAGTTGTCAGTGTCTCATGTAAGACTGGATTGTTACAAGCTTTTCATTGAACCTGCTCATGTACTGCACTTGGCACATTTAAGCTGCAGTACAGATCCTGAGAGCTGGACAGCCAATTTGTCTGCAACAGGAATTTTAATATCTCTGAGAAAGATTGGGCAGGTAAGTAGGAAACCAGCCTGGAACTTAAGAGATGAGCAGAGTCCAGTTTCTTTTTCACTTGCAAATTTCATATGTGAACCCAAACAGCTTAGGTGTGTCTCCCTTCCCTGTTAGTTGAACAGTGTTGTCTCTACGAGCAGGGTGTTGTGAAGTTAAAATCTCTGAGTGGTCAGTAGGTATTAAGGACCCACCATCATGAGAATCACATAAGCACTCTCTCAGACAGAATTAATATATGCCCATGGTATGAAAACTGCATCAGACATTTTCAATCTGAGTTCAAAAGTATCTAGGATTAATTCACAGCCTCTAAGGATGTAAATGTGGCCAGGAGAAGTCAGTATTTACGAGCTGCACAGCCCTCTTTGTATGTGAAATTTTTATGGTGTCTTAAGAGGAATATTTTTGAAGCACCATTGCTATACTTGAGGCAAAGTTAACACAATATGAAAACCATAACTCCTGAGTGCATCAAAATTCTCTGAACACAGGCTTTCCACTGCACGAGGCAACTAAGGATTCTGGCAAGCAACAGAGGCCTGTTGTGAAATACTTGGAGAGAAGTTGAGTTCAGCAGAACTGAACTTGTTGAAATCAATATGGTACTTCTACCCCAGACTTGCTCAGTCCTGCTATACCTCTCTTAGTGCAACAAGATTCTCATCAGAGTACTCATTTCAGAGGGAACTAACGTGCAGTGTCTTGATAGCTGACTATCACAATGTCTGCCTTACCCACTCAAGCTCTTCCCCTCCATGGCTGGGCTAGAGCAGACAACCAACCTGCTCATCATGAATTTAGTGCTCAAGCTTATGGCTGAGGTGCTGTGGTCAAGTGAGTAGCTGTGGCAGCCACAGCCGTCTTCTTGGGTACTTAGATCATCACAACACGGACGAGAGGAGGAGAGTTCTTTCTGTCTTTTAGCACACACAAAGCAAGGTTGAACAACTTCATATTTGCTGTGGCTCACAATGCATTCATGTAAAATTAGCACAGCTCTGCTGATGAGCAGCAACTTCATTGTGGTTAACCAGCAGTGTGTCTCACCTCTTAGGGTCTAGAAAAAGTCTTGGCACTATCCCAGCCAGTCAGAAGATGTGTTTTCATGTCGCCCTCATTACTGCAAATGAAAGCAGAATGACAGGGCAGGACTTTGCCTGTGGGATTTGCTCAGATGGCTGCACAGCTGCCTACTATGCTTGCAAGTGCCACTGATTCTGCTGGTCTCCAAGATGCTTGGAAATCATCTAAGTAGCAGAAGGAACTGGCTGTTAAATTGTGGTTAGTAAGTGTGCAGAAAGCCTCTCAGCACTTCAAAGTGACCACAGTGTGGTCACTTGATAGCTTCTGAAATGAGGCCTCTTAGCTGTTGACATAAAGGGTGCAGCATGGCCAAGCTTCCCCCCTCAGTCTCACGGAGCAGGGTGTCTCATCCTCTCCCTGGAAGGGCAGTCCCATGTGGGGAACTGGATTTCTAGCATCCATTCAATGCAACACGTTACCACGCTCTGCCAAGACAAAGCCAAAAAACTGCCAAAAAGAAACTGGCTCTGGGGATGGCAACCAAATCCAAAACACATTAGTCAACTCCCTGCCTGAGAAGGAGCCCAGTTCCTCATCACTGGCTTCTTAAATGGCAGCAATACCTCCATCACTGTGCAGGTGGTGAAGAAGGGCTCAGGAGAGCCAATTCCCTCCTTTGCTGTAACTCTGATCTCACCATACAAGTGCCAGCTCTACACCCCCCGTGCTTCTCACCACTTATAATATGATATTTCTCTTTCTCCTGTTCTTTATCTATGTACTCTAATGAGATATTAAGTGATTCATGGCTGGACAGGACAATATCTGACTCATTTGTACAATGCCAAGTTCAATATACACCCAGTCTCTGTGGGAGGCCCTTGAGTACAGACACATCCATCTATGCAGACGCAATGAGCCTGTAACCTCTGAGTTTTCATGAGCTGCTTTAAATAGGGACATCTTTGGATTTGTTCATTTTCCAGGGAGGACTGACTGACTCCCAGAAGCTGACTAACTGAGCCAAGGACAACAAACCAGACTGCTGCTTCTCTGCGCATGCTCTCAAATAAACGGAGACTCGTTTCTTTTCTGCAGTCCTGGACTCAAGCACAACCAAGCAAGAGCAGACGTACGGTGGTAGTAAGGTGGACGGAAGGTGTTGTTAGCTACCCCCCATCGTGGGGGGAATATGACAAAGTCAGCAAGTGCCACTCCAGCACGGGTCGTCTTGGCTGTCAGGACAGTGAAGATGGAAGGATCCTGGAAAAAAGTGAAGCGAAAAAAGCATGAAGCAGAGCAGGGCTCAGAGCTGTCTGCTCAGGTCACCCAGATGGTAAACCTGACTGATACAGCCTCTCCCTTGCCTAAACACTTTTGTCACTTTTGTCACCTGCACCTGATCATGTGGATGAGATTTGGGATCCTGTGGGACAGCACTCAGCATCACAATTCCATGCTCTACATGGAGGGACAAGAAATGGAACTGGATGGTTCTTCCTTTGAGCAGCTTTGATGATGCTTCACCATCCTGGCCCTTATAGCTGGCAGCACAGATGCGGAGGGTGGACAGCACTGCAAGATGAGGTACTGCAATTCCAGGAGCAGTCTCCAACACTCCTACCACAAAACCACACCTTTTCCTTAGCCAGTTACAGAGGACAGGAACATCCCACTAGAGGCGTTTAGCCTCATGGCCCTGTTAGTTTACAAATGGAGAAGAAATTGCAGAGAAATTGTGGCTTGTTGAAGTCTCAAGTCCAGGAAAGTGATTTTCTGGGCTTTGGTCCCAAACCCATCCTTCTCCTGGCAGATTTTTCTGGAGTTTTAAACAAACCTTTCTGTTGGTTTTCTCACTAGAAAGGCTCCAGTCTCCTTGCACACTCACTTGCATTGCTGTGGGCACCTCTTCCACTGGACTGATTTCATTTTTTAGATGAGCTGCTCACATTAGTTTTGGCTTTAGTTATTTTCCATAAGATCTAGAAATTATTACAATGAAAGCTGCCAGCTCTTCAAAATGAATTTCAGTGCTGGACTCAGAGGAACCAGACACATCCACAATGCAGAGGAAGGAATCTGTCCAATAGCAAGAAATAAATCAAGGCAAGAATTTGAAGCAACAGTCTTTTTGCTGAGTTGCACAGTGTATGTTGGCATCAGTATTCATCCCCCCTCCAGGGCACAGAAGTTCTATGCTAAGCTGCACAGAGTTGTTTAAGAAGCTGATCAACTTCCAGTTATGTCTTTGTACCACAAAGGAGGATGTCTTCCTCTATGAAATCTTGGTTTGGGCCCAGGGAAAGAAGCACAAGAGATTTCACACTGTTTCCTAGAGCACAACATAGTTTTTGGGAGGCGCAGAGCCCCTGGAGCTTGAGGTGGGTTTGGTTTGTACGGTAGCCACAAAGTTTTGCTCTGCCTTGCCCAATTCCAGAACTTACCGCATGGTCAAAAGCAACAGCATTAATGACCATGAATTTTTCCAGATGGTATTTGTACGGCGTGTAGTTCCCATGCCAAGCTACAACATTGAAGGGGGAGTAATCCTAGCAAAGCAGAGAGACAGAGGATTACCACATGCAGCCTTCCAACATGCTGCACATGTGCAGGATGCTGCTCTTTCCCAAATGAAACGTGGGTTTAGTACTGGTTAGAGGTACACAGGCAGCCCTTTAAGCACAGCCCAGCGTTGTGAGGATGAGGTTTTCCTCGGAGTTTCCGCTTGGTGAGCCTCAGCCCTCCCTCTGGAGTTTGGTCTCTTAAGAGCTTTTGAGTGCTCAGGCAGTGCTTGCACAAGACCAGCTGCAACACCAGCTCTCTGGTAAGGAAACTCTGGATTTTCAGTAGCCCCAGCTCCTCATTTCTACTTTGTTGCTATGAACATATGGAGGCAAAGACCATTGTTGAGTTTTTGGACGACCAAGTCTTCACAAACACTTTTCCCAGACTGAGGATCCTCAGCTGGGAAAATGAATGCCCCAAGAAGACAAGGACTCAGTTCCGCTCCACCTAACTCAGAAGGACTTCCTAAGACTACATCCATGCTACTGAGCTGCATATCCCAGGCCATGCACTGGCAGTCACTGCGCTTCAGTGTTACCTGTTCTCCCAGGGCATCCTCACCTGCTGGGCTGCAAACAGCTTGCCCTGGTACTTGCTGATCACTGTGTAGCCCCCTGGCACTTGGCGGTCCTCATACCACGCCACAGGAACCAAGAAGTCACGTGGGTTGGCCAGACCATTGGCTCCTGGGAAAGAAGGAAAGGTGACAAAACTCCTTGGGCGATCTTCTAGTAAAGTGAGAGGCTGGTGCAATTTCCCGGCTTTGTGGGTGTCCTTCTGTGTTATGAATGATCCAACTGCTTCTTGGCCCACCACGAAACCTGAAATAGTCATGTACTTCTCATGCTCCTATGAGTAGGTAATTGTGATTGATCCTAGCGTTCAAGTCCATACTCCCTTTGTGACTAAGACAGGTCTCCACTAGGTGCCTTCTGAACGAGATTAGCACGTCATCCTCAATTAAAGGCATGTAACAACCAGGAATTAAGTGAAAAACGGAGGATGAATTGCTCTCTGTTCCTGGACATCCTGCTGATTGGATGCTTAGCCATGCAGAAGTTACAAGGCATGTCATGAGGGGGCCAAAAACATTTCTGAATGCTAACAAAGAGAGTAATGAAATAGTGATACCTACAGACTCTGGGCATACTGAGGGGTTGCTTAGTGTGAGGAGTACATTTTCAAAGTGCAAAGCACCATATGGGTGCTGGAGCATTCTTCTCATTAGTATTATTGTTACAAAGTGGTTTTGAATTTCTTGGATAAAATTGCAGACATTACTACCCGCTGCTAAGGTTTAACAGTCTCTGCTTTTCTCCAGCTGTCACTTTTTTTCAAGTGAAAAGTGAAGTTAAAAAAAAGTAAGACTGAAATACAAAGGATCTTGGTCTCTGAGGGGAAGGCAGGTAGGTGGTGAGAAGAGGAGCTCTTATAATTACCATCTCCTGAAAAGGTTTACAGGCAAGTGCACTCTTTTTCTTTTCTCCAGAAAGTAAGCCTTATAATAGATTCCTGCCTTCTGGAGGCAAAGAAACCCCAAACCAAAATACCAAAGAAAGTCTGAAAAACTTCAGACATTTAGCTAATGGGAAAACTTATTACAAACAGGCTGGGTAACCATATCAATAATCAAGTGGAGCAGGCACAGGGTATGGTGGGTGAAGGCAGAAAGCTGCAGCTGGCTAAAAGGCAAGCTGCTGAAAAATCACTGTAGGCTCCATGTGGAAAAAGATGTACCCAGCATGTCATACAGGAGAGATGTTCAAGTGGGGTCCCATGAAAAGATGAAAGAATGACCAGCTTCAGTTTCACCACAGCCATGAGATGCAAATGCCCCTGAACGCAGATTAGCCAAGCCAAGGTCGTTACTGATTGATAATACCAGTTAATTTGCTTGAAGCACGGCCAGTCTTTTAGACCATGCTGAGAGCTAAAAATATCTAGTGGGGAAAAAAACCCCAATCCAACTTAAACCAAAAAACAACCAACCTCGAACCACAGTCTGAATGTGGAGAACTATAGGCACTGGTTTTGTATTTATTTTAGCTGTTATAAGAGGAGTTCACTTCCCTTCCCTGAGACAATCTTAGTAGCAGTAACCAGGGGGTGTTTTTCTCAGCAAGATAAACTGGGAGGCAAGTACCCAAGGGGTAAGGAAGGTGACATAACCTGACCTGAGCACTGCCAGAAAGCTGACTGGGAAATCACAATGTGGGCAGCAGGCCTTCAGATGCTGTATCCTCTTACAATATCTTTGTCATGGCAGCAAGAGGCTGTGCCTTCACGATCTGTGACTCTGCACAGAGCAGGAGGCATCTGGCACAGAGGATCTGTGATTTATGAGAGCTAGACCTGCACTCAGTGAAAGCAGATCCGCCCTGGCAGCACCACACGGAGATATGAATGTGTTGCTGATCCAAGTCCTGTGCTGCTCATTTTATTGGTTTCTAATTCTCCAGAGGAAGCAGTTTCTGACAGTAAAGCACTCTAGAGCTCCAAGGTGTCTCTGTTAACAGAGGTAGGGGGAAAAAACCCACTTGATTAAATCTAAAGTGAGCCTTCAGGAATATCTGTTGCCTCTGAAATCTGCCCTTTTACCAGGAAAATTCTCTCCTATCACTCCAGTTTACGCCATATCTGTAAAGTGTGAGGCATCAGTGGTGATGGCCTTTTGGGTTTCTTTTGGTAGGAACAGGTTCAGAGCCAGCAGATGGGGACACCCAGACCAGAACAGAAAAGAAAATAGTAGAAAAGAGGGTGGGAGATAAATGGTCCCTTCAGTGCCGGGGGAATCTCCGGACAACTGGTCTGTCACATTTTTTTGGGCAGGTGCTTGCTCTTCTGGGGAATAAGAGTGCTGGAATGGAAAGCATCTTTGTGAAGGAGCATGTGCATGGGAGGATGTGATGGATTTGGGCTTGCAATTCATGCCTGTCCCTATGAAATTCACTGCAGATCTGACAGGAGATCATTACCAATGGGTCCCAGGTCAGGCAGCTCGAAGTGCGCCCCATACACCTCCAGGATGTAGCCTCTGGTCTCTCCGAACACCTCCACGCTGAAACGCATTCCTTGCTGGAAAATAAAGAAAGATACTAGGATCCTTCCAGGACTTTGCTGACAAACCATGAGCAGCTGAGTGCAGGAGTTGGCTTGCTCCAACATCTGGCTCTGAGCCACAGACAAGGTGCATTCAGCCCTTACCTGGATGACACAGATTTCATTGGGCTCCACTAGCATCTTCCCAAACTCAGTTGTGATGAGCAGTTTTCCTTGCTGGGGCACTGTGGAAACAAAATGCAGGCAGAGGAGCTGAAGTAATGTGATGATTGCCACCTTCTCTGTCCTTGTCAGAGCACCCAGGCTCCAAGGAAGAGCAGTGGGCCCTTTCTGACACAGCTACACAGGGAGTCTGGGCTTCCATGCAGAGTCTTGAAGCAGAGACACCTGCACTGGAGTGAAGCTTCCTGACCAGCCCCATCATCCCCACGTCACAGAAGGTACTTGTATGAGCCAAAACTTCATGGCCCCTTGAGGTAAGGTTTGCACCACAGTCCAAACAAATGGGATTTGATATATTTGAGTCCATACCTGTCTGTCTCACAATCTTCACATGAAATAGTGCGTATACCCATCTTTGTCATGACCGTGGCAGTGTGAGATGTCTGGGAATAACTGCTTCCTGAGGGTAGAAGCAATACTCTGCTAACATCTGCATTGTTTTCCATGATTGTCCTGGCACAGGAGAGCTCATATTTTGACTTGAAAAACTAGCAGATTTACAAAACCTGCCCTGGCACTTTTACTTCACAGTAGTGAGGGAGATGAGTGAGAAAAATTTAATAGCTATTCGATGGGACAAATGTTCCTGTTGGTGTCCCAAAGGCATTCCTGTTCCTTACTCAAGAAAGATACAAGCAAATATCTGACTTCTGATACCACTCAGAATATTTTTCAGCATGTGTGGACTTTATGTGTCAACCTCCACACTCACTGTGGCAGTCTGGTTGCCTGAGGGTGGCACAGCATGGGAGCTAAGCTGCTGTGCCAAATAATCTTGGGCTAAAGCAACAAAGGCATCTAACTGTAAGCTGTTCAGAAATCCTGAGGTTTATGATTTCCAGAAAACCTCTGCTTGTGGCATGTCTAATAGCAGTCTGGGGAGCATTGGGAAATGATCCCTGAGCACCATGCCAAGGAACCTGGGTCACTGCTCAAGGAGTTGAGGTCTGGCACAGGAGCAGTGCAACTCGCCCAATGGCCCAGCTGGTGCCAGACCACCATATCTGCATGGCATGGGGGTGAAGCCAACCCTCTCCCCCAAATCTTGGCTCTAGGGCCCAAGGCCCTGGAAGAACAAAGATGCAGGCAGGTGGTACCCCAGGTAGAACAACCTGGAGGAAAAAAGAAGCCAAAGCATCAACTCACCAATCAGGAAGTCGCCATCCGAATTATAAAGGCATCTAACGAAAAAGGGAAACGGTAAGGTTAAGGTGCTATAAGCCCCATGCATTCCTGTACACCACAGCCACAGCTGGGGAATTTTGAGCTGGGATTCTGACATGGCAGAGTTTCACAGAATATTCTGAGTTGGAAGGGACCCACAAGGATCATCAAGTCCAACTCTTAAGTAAATGCCCCAGCCTGGAAGTAGGATGTTCTCTGACCTCTGCCAAGTCCCTGACTTTGTAGTCACGGGCACATCAGTTGTTGTAAACTGGGGAATGGGGCTGATTTCCCCTGAGCAATGCCTGCTGCCTGCATGTGTGTTGAATTCTGAGGAGCAGCTCCTGTTCCTGAGACGAGAGTGCCTAAATCCAACACATCCCCTCTTGCTGCACCCCCATGTCCGGCTCCCTACTTCTCTTGGTGGTTCCCCACTCACTCCTCTGGTGTTTGACCACAGAGCACAACCTGCTTCATGAACACCTGCTGTGGACACGGAGAACACGTTTGCCTCTGCACACAGGAACACGGGACATACAAGGACGCTGGGAGCTGGACTCAAGTTGGTGGCAGCAGACGGGCACATGCAGACGGCCAGCCTGGAGCAGCCTGAGCCACCAGCACAGCAGACACTGACCTGTCAATCATGGAGGTGTTGCAGACAAAAATATGGACTGCGATGCCATTGCGTCCTCTGGGCTCACCGGCGCCACACAAGGTGTGCAGTCCCTACAGGCAAACCCAAAGCACCAGGAGTGAGCGGCAGGCAGGGGAGCAGGGGCAGCCCTGTTTCTTCCCCTCACCCCACCTCCTTGCTGGGACTCACTCCCTCTCCCACTTCCCACACTGCTACCAGCCTTTCTCTGTGTGGCCTTTCATCAAATGTGTTGGCTTCTCTTTAACATACTCAGGGTTTCTTAAAATCCATGTAAGCTGGTGTTTTCCAGCCAAGGGTCTGGAGAAAACTGAGGGTTAGGGCTTTTTTTTTTCTTTAAGAGTTCCTTAGAAGTCAGTGAAGAAAATCAAGTCCACTCTCAGTTGCTTGAAATCTGCAATCCTCTCCCCTCCCACAGATGCTCTGCAAGCTCAGTGGTTTCAAAACTGCCAATATTAGCCCAATTCTGAGCATCTGTGTGCCCTGCCACCCCGTGAGGGGGAACAGAGATGGAGGATGCCCAGATGCCCTGGTTCCCCAACTTACGCTCACAAAGTCCATCTTTTTCTGAGGGGCTTTTGGAATCTCAAAAGGTTTCCATCGCAGCTAGATTGCAGCAAACAAAAAACAAGAACGAAATGACAGTGGTCAGAACACAAATGGTGGTAATTCAAAAGAAAGTAGACCCCTGTCCTCCCCTTGCTTCCCTGCCCTCTGCTAGCTGAGGTAGCTCTCTCTTTCCTTGTTGCCTTGATAGTCTGGTTTGGTTTTTTTGGGGTTTTTTTTTGGGGGGGGTGGGCTTTTAAAAATTTTAATCATAATTTTGTAAAGTAATTGGCAGGCCTGTGTAGTGCCAAGATTTAAAAAAATCCTATTTAAAATCTGTCTCTATTACTAAGAAATTCAGATGAGCCAGCTTTCCACAGTGAAATTGTCATGGTCCTGTGCTCCACTCCACGCTGAATGATTCAGTCCCTCTGTGACCCAAACATGGCACTCCTCTTTGCTCCATTTGAATTTCCCCACATCCAAAGCAGAAATAGCTCTGCCTGCATGAGTAGGAGCCATGAGCAGCACTAATTACTTCTTGCAAAGCCTATCAGTGTCCTCAGGCAGAAGGTGCCAGAGGAGTCCAAAGTATTTATTAGATTTGACTCTGCCTGTGTCCTCTGACAAGAAGTTCCAGGATTTATGTTTGTCTGGGGGTTTTTTTATTGTTTTGTTTTTGGTTTTGGTTTTGGTTTTGGTTTTGGTTTCAGTTTTGGTTTTGGTTTTGGTTTTGGTTTGGTTGGTTTGGTTTTTTTTACTGTGACATTTGTTACTGGTATTTGTTTTCTCCCTCCCTCTCAATAATAGTTTCCCTTCGTCATCTCTGTTCCAGTCTGGAGAGCTTTCTTCTGTTTCAGCGTTTCTTGCTCAGATGCCACCTCATATTTTTTCATCACGTCTGACTCCTTTTCAGTTTTGTCATCTGTGTCTTTTATAATTCTGCCAGTGTCCTTGGATAATTTTAAAGTGTAATTTTTCCCTTTGACTTCAATGGGCTTTGCATAAGGTGCCTCTATACGGCCATCTTTTTAGATGGATGAGGATTGGGGAAGCTCCTTAAGTACCTGGGCGAAACACAAAGCATTGCAAGGAAGAGTAGGTCTTGTCCAACAAACTGAACCTTGTCTCTGGCTCTGCTTCAGAGAGGATAAGAAGGAAAGCAGGAAGGTAGCTCCCACTTACTGCCAGGAAATAACTCCTCTGAGTTTGGTGGTTGCCATTGAAAGTGGAAAGAGAGGAACTGGGCAGGAGCTTTGCTGCTGTTTCCTTAGGCAAAAACACGTAAATGGCTTCAGATGCTTGAGAGCTGGGCATCTTGGAATTACCGTAATCATAAATAATCATAAAGGCAGATGTAGGGTGCAAAAGGGCATCCAGGATGGATGAGGTGATAGCAGAAGTCATTGGAGCTTCATCTGCCAAGGAGCATCAAAGGCATGTAAATATGAGCCTGTCACTGCTCCTTGGTCAATGGCTGGAAAACATATTCCAGCAGAACTGGGAGATTATTTAGACAAATGGTGAGGCTGCTGGGAGGCTGGAAATTAGCTAATTATGATGCATCAAAGGGCAAAACCTGAGAGAAGTGAAAACCAATGACCATGAGATGATGTTGAGAGGAAAATGGCAGCAGATTAGCAAAACCAAATGTTCTGGGGCTGGCAGGGAAGAAATCATGATTAAAGACAATGGCAAGGCCGTAACAGAGGAAGACAAATGCCATTTCTCTGTGTGACTCTCCAGAATGAAGCGAGATTTCCCACGAGGGCTGCAGAGGAATGGGCTGGCAGCCAGTAGCCTCTCCAAAAGCACAGGGAAGGAGAGGATGGATGGCAGAGACATGCAGCTGCTCTGCCTGCTGGGCTGGGGCATGATGAGATTTTGATGGGGGACACTGAAGGAGAAAGAGAGCAGATTAAAAGGTGGCCAACAGGACGCCCCAGGGGAGATGCCTGGTAGCACAGGTCTAACCCTATGGCACTGTAGCCGTGCTGGGAAGCAGCACAAGGATGTGTCAAGATGGGAAGCAACAAGCATGGAGGGCTGTCCTTCCTTGGGTGACCATGGTGAGGAACAATGAACAGGTGGCAGACAAGACCCTGCTCCTGAGCTAGCCAGACTCCCAGGAACCCATGGCTCTCCTCAGACCTCTTGCAACTCTGTGCCTTTACTGTGGCAGGGCATATCACCCCTCTCCCGCCACAGATGGCCAGTGCAGATAGGAGAGATAACCCAGGTGGACAGGGCCCAGCAAGTGTCCCCTCCTGGTGCCAAAAGGTCTGCCAGCTTAACAGATGTGGGAAGAGATAAACAAACATAGGTGACCAAAAGGCCTGCTTTTACACTATAAAAGTACTACAGTTTAGCACAAAGGCAGAAGTCTCTTACACATTCCTTGGGAACGTGTGAGAAGATTTCTCCTCAAAGCTTGGACACAGCTTCAGGCCTACTTTTCCGGGAACTGGGAGAAAGGATTTTTCAATGTGTACTCCATCAAAGAATTGGATGGTAAGAAACATTGGATCCTAAGTTATCCTATTTCTTAGCTAGCTGTAAATTTAGTGGTACCTTTAATTCCACGTGTCTTATACTAGTATCCCCTTTTTGTCTTATCCCCATATAGTAATAGTCTGGTTGAAGTCTTATGTCTGTTAGTGTTGTGTCTATTAATAAATAATTCATTTTATAATAGACCAAATCAGCCATTATTAAAGAACTTGCGAATAAGAGTGGATCTTGGGGTGCTGGCCACCTCAATACAGCTACTGCCTGCTGCCAGAGGCCTGGGCAAAAGACAGGAGCTGATTTAAACCTACATCATCCATTCATAACATTTACACTTCTGATTCGTTTGATATTTGACTGTGCTCCTGGCAGGAACAGGGCTCCTTCCAGCATGGTTACCTGGTTGGGGTCAGGCTCAATTTCATCCCAGTCATGTGTCAAGTGGCCCTCCTCGAGAGGTTTGAAGGGTTTGTGGCAAACTGAAGGCAGGATTCGATACAGCCAGCTACAAAGAAGGAAAACACCTGGATTAGCCTGGGGAAGAGGTTAAACCCTCTGGGTAGCTGCTGGCTGATTGAGCTCCTGGAATAACATTTACATGGGTGGCAATTGGAACAAAAGGTTTATTAAATATCAAATTAATAATACTAATATTAAAATTAAATATCAAATAACAGCTCACAGCCAGAGGTTTCCAGAGACACGGCTTTTAATATAGGCTCTAAATACAAACATGTCATGCTTTATATAGGTAAATGTCTATATGTGTATTTATGTATAATTACAGATGTCTACATCCACACATATATGCATATAAAATATAAAGATACAGCTTTTTCTGTGGCTGAAATACAGCAATCTTGCAGTTGGAAAAAGAAGCTTGTTTAAACACAGCTATAAAGCAGCTCAGACATGACAGGGATGAGCAGTGTCCAACAGAAAGAACAGAGGAGCTCTCTGGAGACAGAAAGTCACAGCCTGTATCTGAATTTGGATGGATTACAAAAAGTAGCATCCTATGCCTGGCTGGCCATGCCCATGCAGCAAAGCCCAGAGTTTTCTGTGATGCTTGCTGCTGCTGTAGGAGGTCCCCCACGCCTTCGTCACTGCCTGGGGACCATCGCTCTCCTCCCTTGCTGCCTGCTGTGGCTGTGCACCTTGCCACCACTGCCACTCCGGCATCCACACGCCCCACATGGTGCAGCCAAGCCTGAAGCTGGACTTTCAATCAGGTGAGAAAGCAGAGGTGATCAGGAAAGCCTGACCTAGGCAGGGCTGGCGATGTCTTTGATGTGTTAACAGTGGTGGTTGCAGTTTGGGCAAGTGGGAGAGGGGAGGAGGGAGCTCTCCCTTGAGAGCTGGAAAAATTCCATCAAGGACAACTGCGTGCAGCAAACAATGATTCATCCCTTTCCCACGCACGCTGAGAGCTGGCACCAGCCCGGAGAGCAGAGGCATCTCAGATGATGCATTTGCCTTTTATTTGAATAAGTCGCAAAAGGGACAGAAGAGCCACAGTGGGAGAAGCAAAAAGAGAAACCCATCTTCTGCAATCTGGTTATGGCTGGAGCATGACAACAGGGGCAGGGCTCTGGGAAGTTTGTTGCTGGCTGGAACAAGCTGTTCCCAGCACTGCTGAGGTGTTAAAGAGCATGCTGGGTGCCTGGCACTTTTCTGAGGCCCTGTGCAGCTCCAAAATGGGAACAAACTGAGCTAGCAGCTCACTGGCCCCAACCAGTGTGCAGGAACATCCCCTACGAGGAAAGAGTCTTTCTCAGAGGCTTGGTTTTGACACTATTCATCAGGTGCTTACCAGTGCCAGTGGCAGGGGTGATGTTTCCGTAGAAGCATCACGGCTGAAACCCTGGGGTTGTTTCACACAGCACACACAACCCACTCAGGACCATGTGGTCCCTGCGAACATTCCCCCCATCCACGCCTTGCTCAGAAAACCACTTTCTTTCCCACCCCAATCACTCCTTTCTCAGCATTTTCATAACCCATTTGCCCCACCAAATCCTTTTCTCTCCCTCTCCCGTGGTCTTCTGTCCTTGTCCCTCTCCCAGTGCACAGTAGAGGGATTTTACCCTTCTAGGCTTGCAAAAAGCACTGGTGGCACCAAGGCAGCCTCTCCACCGCTCCCCAATGCTCACCCCAAGTGCCACATCCCCCAGCCACTGCCAGGGGTCACGGTACCTTCGCTTGTTGGTGGGCCGGGGACAGGTGAAGGCAGAGCCCGAGAGCTGTTCCGCGTACAGGCCGTACGGGCAGACTTGAGGGTTATTCTGGAGGGAGGAGAAGGAAAAACAAGGCTTGAGAGGCAGTGGCTTGGAACTCGGCTCTGAAGCCTCCAGCAGAGGACTGACCTGGGCACCTGGCACCCCGATGCCATGGGGTGCTGTGCTCTCCTGAGGCTGTGCTTCAGCTCCAGTACTTGCATGCTCACGCTCCTCTGAGGCACCAGCCAGACCCCAAACCCCATTCCCACACGCCACAGGAGTGCCCTAAGGAGTCAGCACAGCCACTGGGGCAGCAATAGAGTAAGCTGCAAGGGGCAGTGATCCACAGGGTCAGGAGCAGGAGTATCAGGGAAAAGGAAATAATTCCCAGTGAATACAGACTGCGAAGCAGACTGGTATTGAGCACAAACTTTTATCAGACCGAGTGTTCAGAGGGGTTACCCCAGACCATCATATCTGGCTGGCTTTCCAGAAGGCTGATGAAGACTTAGAGCACCTGAATGCACTGAATTGCCTCTTCTCCCCCTGCCCTCTGCCTATGGAACCAGTGCCCAGAGCAGGCGTTTTGGTGTCGTGCTGCTTCCTCCTGACAGTGCTGCTTGCTGCCCAAAAGCATGAGTGACCTATGTAGGAGCCTTTGCTTTCCTGCAGGGTTTCTGCACAGTGAGAATCCTCCTTTGGAGTACAAAGGGGGCACTTTCCCCTTTGCAGAGCCGTGGGTACAACTAGCACAGGTTTTAGCAACCCATATGAGTTCATAACTGGAGGACAGATTCCTCCTTTTTAGAGAACAGAAACTAAGCATTTTGATCTAAGTAGGCCACCATCTATTTGTCTGAGATCAGCAAGAAGCAAAGGCATCCAAGAACTGCAGGAAACACCCCTGTGGGACAGTCATACACCATTTGCTGTCCTATCTCCCTCCTGCAAGGTCTACTATAACATCCTGTCATCCTGCTGCTGAGCAGACCAGCCATCCGTAAGGTATCAAACCCTGCCCTGACAGCGGGCAGAGGGGAGAGCTAAAGCCCTCTGAGTGCGGGTAGCTTCCAGCCCTCAAGCTCCATCTTGTTCAGTATGGGTATGCAGTGAAGCAGGGGGATCAATAACCCTTGGAATTTTTATCCTAGCCAGCACTAGTGCAGATGCCAGTCTTATAAATACTGCATCGGAGGAAGGATCCACTCCTGGGACTGAAGATTTTTTTGTGTAACTTGTTTTCAGATTTTTCTTTTAACTCTTTTGATACAGAGTCCGCACTCTGCCCAGATGAGAGCACCTCAGCCAGGAGCTGGAGGAGTCTGCTCTGGAAAGTGGTGTGCTGTGGAAATCCTCAGAGAGCACATCCACCACAGCCCAGTGAGTTTTTAGACCAGCAGCCACCACTATTCATCTTCCAGTTTTAAGGTGCCTCTATCCTACATTTTTTCTAGCCAGCCTCAGGAACAAGACACTGCACCAGCCAAGCTACCAGCCTGAATCAGCACAGCAGTTTGTCTTGTGAGCACACCCTGGGCTGCCATGCAGACCTAGGGGACATAGATATGCACTTAACACATCCCTGTGTTGTGTGTTAGTGTCCTCACTGGCACACAACGTGTAAAACATCAGAACTGGGGAAATCCAGAAAACTCAGGAACAGCAAAAGTTGAGAAGGTCTCCATTGGACCTTAATTCTTTGCACAGATGGTGAAGAGGAGCACCAAGGGATGTGATTGGCTAAGCACCAAGTCATAGAATCCTAGAATGGTTTGGATTGGAAGGGACCCTAAAGATCATCCAGTTCCAACCCCCTTGCCATGGACAGGGACACTTCCCACTAGACCAGCTTTCTCAAAGCCCCATCCAACCTGACCTAGAACATTTCCAGGGATGGGGTGCTCACAACTTCTCTGGACAATCTGTGCTAGTGTTGCACCACTCTCATGGTAAAGAATTTCTTCTTAATATCTAACCTAATCCTGCCTTCTTTTGGTTTAAAGCCATTCTCCTTGTCCTGTCTACTACGTGTCCTTGTGAAAAGTCCCCCTCCAGCTCCCTTGTAGCCCTGTTTGGGTACTGGAAGGTGCTATAAAATCTCCCCGGAGCCTTCTCTTCTCCAGGCTGAACAACCCCGACTCTCTGAGCCTGTCTTCATAGGAGAGGTGCTGCCATCCAAGTCCAAAGATTACAGGAGATCCAAGGGAAGCCACAGGCAGCCTCAAAATGTGTGCTGGTGTAAAGGAGACCAGCACAAAGGAGGTGAGAGAGCTTTAATTCTTCAGGGTTTCATTCTTGCCTCTGGGCACCAAGAGGGTAGCACCACATAGGTTACAATTCTTTTCCTTAAAACAGAACTACCCCACATAATTTATTTTCATCAAACATGTCTAGAAGTTACTTTTAAGAATGAATCTCTCAGCTCGTTACTACAGGCATTCATGTCCCCTCCCTACAAAGAAACTGCTCCCCTGCCAAAGACTCTTATGGCAGCTTCACTGAACCCTATTCCTGCAGAAGTTGTGAAAGCTGCCTCTCCTGCATGAGCATGTCTCTGCTGATCTTCATACTTCTGCTCTGGTGTAATCCAGAGCTGGTGGCTTCCTTCTCAGTGTGGCTGAGCCTCTTGTATTGCAGACTCCTTTAGGAAAAAAAACCCTGTTGCCGAGCAGAGGTAATTTAGGCAAGTCTTAACCCCCAAGGTGAAACTTGGAAGCTCACAAATAACTTAAAAATAGAAAGTATGAATGGAAATCTTTAGTTCTGACTTCTGCCAGCATCTTATTATTCCAGTCTTGCATAAAGAAGGTTCCTGGAGATTTTCATGGTGGCAGAGAGAAAGGAAACATGTTAAGATGAAAAGAAGCCCAGGGATTAGATATTCACTCAAGAGTGCATTTTGATAAAACACTTAAGAAAACCTCAGTACCTGTCCCTCCGGTAAAGCTCCTGGACAGCGTGGATCCTCAGAAACATGTTCATTTCCAAATCCTGACATGTACTGTAAAATAAAACACATGGCTCATCACTGTTTTGAAAACACAGTCAAAACCTCTCCAAACAACCCACCCATTGCTTTCCCATGCATTTTTCCAGACTCTTAGTATGCATTAAAACTTTCTCAAGTGATCTGCTTGCGTGTTGCCATAGACCGTTTTCACAGCTCCTGGATTTGCTTCATTAGCTAACCGTGTGGTGGGCTGGGAAGCATAGACAGGAATTGATCTCCTAAGTCTGCATGTCTATTTTGATTACATTCTGTTCCATCAAGACACTTGAGAAATAACCCAAATATCACATATATTGTCAGACTCAAGAACAACAGGGTGATGGATAGGAAGAACTGTACACCGACATTATGGATGTGTGCTAGCACCATTCATGTTCAATCTGACTTTGCTTCAGTCATGGATGTTCCAAAATCTTCAGACTGCCTTGCAAATTTGTTCACTAGGTCCTCAGATTCTTAGGGAATGAAACTGGGAATCATTTCGTTGACATGCCTTGTGATAAACACCCATGCTCAAAGAAAAGGTCAGGATTTAGATGGGATGAGGGAGGAAGGGAAACACAGCCTAAACTGTGTGATTTGCCCTAAATAAGCACTGTCTAGTTGGGCACAAACTGTCCACCATGGTAGTAAGCAAGAGTTAATCCATTATGGATTAATCCATGCTGGGTGATTGTCTGGCTCTCTAGGGCAGTGATTTCCCAGGAGACCCACGGGTGGAACAGACCTACAGGTCCTCCCATACCTGCCCTGTCTACAGCTGCCATGGTCTGAGCATGGCTAAAAGCCGCAGGATACAGTGGATGCAGATCCCAGCTTTGCAGCACTGGGAAAAGCCCCGCAGCAAGCCTGAGACACATAAGGGAAGCAGGAATAATAGAGACCTTAGCTTTGCACTGTCAGAAATGTAAATACAGTCCCTTCAGATGCCACAGGAAGGCACGAAGCAGCTCTGTTGAACTCTGCGTGAACGCAGAGGTGTTTTTTGGCAGCGACCAGCGGTTCAGCCCTGTGGCCTGGGGAGGGAGTTAAATATTAATGCTCCCCTCTACCAACTGCAAGGGTAGCGGGGCTGCTCGTCAGCCTTCACACAGCGGTGCCAGGTTGGCAAAGCCCAGAAGCCCTGAGGCTGGACTGTCACACACCCAGGCTGTGACCAGCACTGAGCAGCCCTGGCAGGGGCAGGCACCTTCCGGGAGGCACAGGCCTGAGATAAAAGTGAACTGACAAAGGGCCTATACCTGGTTTATTTTATATACAGTATTACAGTGCCTGGATCATTCCCTCCAGGGGTGCTCAACCTTGGGCAATTTGCAGCCCCCTTATAATTTTTCCAGCGTAGCAGACACTCAGAGAGCAAGCCTGAAACCTCCTGAGAAATCATGTGTTTTCCTCAGGCTCCTTTCAGTGACCTGTAAGAGAAGACTATTCCCAGGGGGCCCAGGCTGGCTGGAAGCCCTGCTCAGCCTGAACCTGAAAACATCCTGGTTTCCATCGGTCCAGGGAGGATATTTCTCTCGTCTTGCAAATGAATATACATCGCTAGGAGCTGCTCTCCGCTGGGTTCTGCAAGAAGCATATTGATATGCAAAGCAGTAGGTCACCTAAGCAGCCTTGGCAAATGTATTGTACTGGAGCATGTTTTCCCCCCTTTTCCCCCCCTCCCTTCTTTTAAACGGAAATGCAGCAGTATCTGATGGGACTGCAGCAGTTCCAGAATTAACTGAGACTTCCACCCTGCATCCTCCTTTACCAGTAACATAAGGGTGGTCTGACCATTTGCCTTCGGGGCAGCCCTGGTGAAGGGGAGGAAAGGAGGAAGAGGAGGAAGAGGGAATAAGCTGATTTTCTGGAGGCATAGCCAGGAAGATTCGGCAGGCTCTGCTGAATGCTGATGGAGAGCTGGGAGGGGACAGTCAGTGGTTCTTTGGAGGGTTTGTGTATCTGGCAAGCACCGTGTGCTCCCTGGCAGCCCCGTCCACACTGCTGGGGTGAGGGGGAAAGAAGCCACAGAGATTTTTCTGTGAGAAATCCATCCCCTGTCCTTCAGGCTAAAAAGCTGGTGACCTGCACATCTGGCCTGCCCATCCACATCCCCAGAGGTCCCTTTGTCTCTGCTTGCTGGGCCAGAGGAAAGAAAGGAAACCAACTCAGCAGCACACATCTGGTGGCAGCAGCTGCTCTGTGCCCACGCTGGTGCTGCACCTCACCTTGCCTGAGCGCAGCAATGCCGGGGGCAGTTTCCCTCTGGGCTGGATGCAGAGCTGCTGCCTTCCTCAGCTGCACCAGGGGCTGCAGAGGGTGGCACTGCCCCGCTGCCTCGAGAGTGGCAGCAGAAGCTGCTGCATCATTGTTTGGTCAAATAAATCCTTTCTTGCCAAGAAAGAAAAAAAATAGAATTCTCAGGTAACTGCATCGAGGGCTGAAAAAAAGACATTGGCAGGACAGCGGCCACTGGAGGGGAGATGTCTTGCTGGTGATTTATCACCCTGAGTGTGGCTCCAAGACTTTTGCCTAGATGTTAGATGTGGCTTTTCTTATTCACTTTTTCCTTTTTTCTTTCCCTGTGGCAGACTCTGGAGAGGCTTCTCTCCTCTACATGCCCATAGGGTTGGTGTCAAACATTATTTGGGCTCCCAAAAGCTGTGCCACATCAGCTCCCTGCATGCCTCGGAACTGTCATGCTCCAGGGCTCGGGGGCAGCATGCAGGGACCCTGCTGATACAGGTTGGTTGGGAGCAGCGCTGAAAGGGCCAGGCACATCATGGCCTTTCTCCCTTCCAACCCTCTGAGCCCACCTCCCACCTCCCACTTCTCAGTTTGTGTTGCACAAGGTGCCCCCAAGCCAAGGGAAATGACCCCTTTCTGCCTGCACCAGCACCAGAGCATCCTTCCTGGGCTGAAAAATCTGTAAAAATGGAATCCAACCCTTCTCCATGAAGTGGCACCATGATTTGAGTCCAAAGGCACCTCCTCCTAGGTCTCTGCCTGGCCTCTACAGTTCCTAGATAAGTTATAGATCTCTCCAGGCTGGATAGGTTGATGGGCACTATTGTAATTGGGCAGGTGGTTTCTCTGTTACACAAAATATTCTCTGTGGCTCTTTGTTTTCAGTTCTGCTTTTAACTACTGTTTTTATTTTGTTCAAGATCCTGTAGATTTTTATGCCAACAGGACCTTAGAAATTCATCTGACTCCACTTTGGTTTTTGTTTTGTAGTTTTTCGATAAAATGAGAGAGATAAAAGCCCAGCACAGCATAAAAAATTCAGCAAAGCTCATTGATTGGAATAACTGGGATGTAAAGCAGAGTGCTCGCAATGGGTGTCGTGCTCTGACCTATAAACCATAACCTTTTGTTCTCCAGATTAGACAGCAGGCATGGGAAAAATGCATTTGAAGTCTGAACACGTAGTCTGCAAAATAATTAAGACCCTTCTTCAAACACTGCATAATATATTTCTCTATCAGCTCCTGCTGCAGGACACAGGGAAACAACATTCCTCTCTCGACAAGAAGCATGGCACTTTTTATAAGCTCAGTCCAGTCAGCACTGGAGTGCTTAACACAAAGGCAGAAACATTGACATGAGCGTTTGGGGCAACGAGCAGAGCAGGTCACACTCTGTGTGGGGCTCCACAGCCTCCTTGCAGGCTGAAGCCAAAGCACACAAACCAGAGCTCTGCCCTGGTGCTGCAGGGCCAATATCCCCAGCAGAAGCTGCCACCTCCCCTGACATTTGGACATCCCTCTGTGCCAAAAGTGCTGGAGATGGTCCAGGGCCAGACCTTTCCTGAAAGGACCTGCTCAGCTCTAGGGTGGGACATGGCACTCTGTGGACAATGGAAGAGAGGGATGGATGCCAGGGGAGTGGAGAGGAAGGGTAAAGCAACAGTTTTGGAGGAGAGATGCCAAGAGAAGGTGGACCAGGTGAGGTGGGGACGGGGTAGGGACACATGTGACGTCTCGGAGCAGAGCTGCTGGCAGAGCAGCCTGTTCCCATGAGCAGCTCCGGTCAGACCCACGCTCAGCCTGCAGCCACAGTCACAGCGGCCAACAAGGCGTTAGGGGCTGCTAGGAGTGAGTCAAAGCCGGACATGGAAGATGGAGTCACAGCCATGGCATGAACCAGCTGGGCCCTCATCTGGAACGGTACAGGGGCAAGGCTGCCCTGCTGCTGAAAGAGGGCAGTGAGAGCTGGGAAGTGTCACGGACAGGCAAGGAAGAGGTGCAGTGAAATCGTGCTGTGTGAGGAGACAGGACTCCTCAGGGGTGAACAAGAAGACCTGCAAAAGCGCTGTGTAAAATAATGAGCACTGCAGAAAGTGGTGAAGGAGCACACACAGGTATCTCCAGGGCTAGGAACAGGCTTAGGAACAATGACATCCCGAAAGTCTGGGGAGAAATATCGTGATCCTGCACAAGATCTCGAGACCCACCATGTCCTGGGGTGAGGCCTTGCTGCCTGCTGCAGCAGCTCATGCTCCCCAATGGCCCTGGGGCAGCTTCCCCCCCACGACAGCAGCAAGGTGCTGATGAGATTCAGGGTTGCAAGTCTCGTGTTCCTATGCTTGAGCCACAAACCCTCCCTACCACACCCTCCTCCCAAAGCTCCCCTGTGCCAAATGGTGCAGCTGCCCCGCTGGGGCTCGGAGAGGAGGGCATGGCCACGGCCTTGCTGTTCCAGGGTGTCCTGCAAGGGGCACTGAGAAACAGCCCTGAATGGAGCTGCTCCCCAGGGCTGCCGGGGAAGATGGCAGCCAGGGTTGCAACATCTGGGCAGATGTTGGCAGCCAGATTTCATAGGCTGAGGGGGAAACACCCCCTGGCAGCCAGGGTGGGAGGAGGGGTGCGTGCTGAGGGTGGGGAAAGGACAACTCCCATCATGAAGAGGTGCTGACCAAGCCTGATTTCCAAAGGAGGTGAAGAAGGAGAGAAATGCCTGTTTATAGATGAAACACAGCAAAATACTTCATCCCAAGAAAGCTTTAAAAACACACCTTGACACTCAGAAGAGTGGCACAATGAAATGAAACAGAGCCCAGGAAATTAGTGTGAGCGGAGAAGGGGTGTGCACAGCCAGCACTGGTGGGTTGCAGGCACCCGACCTCTTACCTGCAGGCCCGTCATCCTCCTCCTGATTATCCTTCTCTTGGAGCAGACACAAACCTCAAGCAGGTATCTGGCCAAAGCAGCCTGCCAAGCAAAGCCTGCTCACTGATCAACTAAGCTGGGCTGGAGGCAGGCTGACAGTGCTGGGAGTGAGAAAGTCCAAGGGAATTTTCAACCTGTTTGCTCAGCCCAGTCTGTGTTTAACCAAACGCCAGCCCTTCTCTGCAGAACCAACCCCAGGATCGATCTGAATAAACAGGGGGTGAGAGGGACTGGGTTTCCTCATCGCCCCTCTTCGCCTGTAGATGTTAAAAAAGGGGTCATAGGTCTCACACATGGGGAAGGGGAAAGAACAAGGTGTTTAGAACCAAGAAAAGCCATTTTGCAACTGTTTTATAAGCTTCTTTCATAAATTATACCTCTGGCAATTTTTATACACAACCCTCTAAATGTGTAACAAATATTTGTCCATTAATTCTTCTGAGCCGTGTTGCATTGGAGATAGAAGAGATCACATCCCCATCGTGGTGAAGGTAGTGATATTTGTGAAACACTGTGTGGCAACATTACACAGCATTTTGGGGCCTAAAGCAGGGGAGGATTTTGTATTCCTGCAATTAGAGCTCATAAGGGGAACTTACAAATTCTGAAGTATTAATATTTTTCAAGAAAGCTGTTGCTGGGGAAGGAGTGGCAGCAAGCATTTAGCTACAGAATACTAATGAAAATAGCTCTGCACTCCAGAAGTTGCAGGGAAAAAACATAATTGATTTTATTTGATTTTTTTTTTACTTTGAATTCTCAGCTTAACACCCCTCAAA
>VZTD01005475.1:433504-452044 GCA_013397725.1 Rhagologus leucostigma | reverse complement strand
AAAAAAAAAAAAAAAAAGAAGAGAAAAAGCAGTATTTTTTCCATTTCCATCACCTGCTTTGCTATATGCCCTGCCAGGAGGAAATTTCTAGGAGGCACACACTGAAATTTGAATGTGACCCTGAATTAATGTCTCCTCCTCTCCTAGAGCATCCTGGAAGCCTTCCCTCCCCAAAGCAGTTACCAGTCCCTGTGATCCCCACAGCAGTCACTGAGAGCTTGGGCTGCAAGAGGGGCAGGTCTTAAATCATCTTGGCTTCTCTGAAAACTCGTAGCTCCTCACACCATTCTGAGTAATACATTAGAGCCACTGAGAGCTGCTGCTTTTAAGGTCTGGCAAAATAGGCTGGCTGCCCTGAGGGGGAAGATGGGTTGTATGAAGAGACAGTGGTTCTGGATGGGGAGAGGGAGAGAGAGTTTTCCTTGGCTCTGGAAGAATATAAACTGAGTAATCTCCAAGTTATAAGTCTTCTTCAGGTCTCTGTTTCTGCACGCCAGGAAGGCTCTCTCCATACCCTGGTCTCTTCCAGCTTTGCCATAAAAAATCGCTCCAGCAGAGAGGAATTGTCCAGGACAAGGCAGAGTTTGTGAATATGTTAGCTCACCCTGAGCAGCGATTCATCATTGCCAAAAAAATAAAGTACCTGGCACTTGTCACCTACCCTTGAGATTCCTTTCCTACCAGACAATATTTAAGAGTAAAAAGTTCACCTCACTTATTTTCTGACAGTGAAGAATTACACATTTGACTACTGCAGCTTAGCAAACTGCAGTTGCAAAGTTTCAGGGGTTTCCAAGATACCTGTTTACTGAGACACACAGCAGGAGAGAGAACATCACAGTTTAGCTTACATTTCCCTTTGAGAACCTACATTTCACCTTGCTCACATCTCTTTACAGGCTCCATTCTCTTGTTTTCTTCTCATGGGACAGGTAAAAATAAAGGTGTTGCTTTCTAATTATGTGTAGGCCTATCCTGGTTGTTCTTGTTTCCTGAAAATGGACAAGGTGTTGTCACTTTACTCACTTGATTGCCATGTAATGTTTTAAAGCTTATTAGGCTGCCTAACCTTGCTTTTCCATTCCATTCCATTCCATTCCATTCCATTCCATTCCATTCCATTCCAGGAAAAACTTTACGTAGTAAGATTCTGTTGAAATGCCACTTAATTTATAGACCTCCAAGTTATATGAAATACAGAAAAAAAACATCTTAACACGTGCTATGTTTCTGTCCTAGCCCATACCACTTAAGAGGGAAATCACAAATCCAGGCTGATCACTCCAAATCACCTTCATGTTCTTCATGTGTGTGAAAATGCTTTCCAGGATTAGTTGCCTTGAAGCATCCCTTCTCAGGGATGGAGGTGAGGCTGCCTGGCCTGTAGTTCTGCAGACTTCCCTTTTTGCCCATAAATGTGAATATTAAGTGATGATCAAACACTGGAATAGATTGCACAGAGAGGTTGTGCATTCTCCACCAGTCAAGATATTCAAAACCTATCTGGACATGGTCCTGGGCAACCTGCTCCAGATGACCCTGCTGGAGCAGGTGGTTAGACTAGGTATCTCCAAAGGTCACTTTCAACCTCAGTGATTCTGTGATCTAGCCTAAACAACCCCCTTAGTTAGCTGCAGTATAAATCTTGACTATAAATCTTATGTAACTTGAAGTACTTGATTAATATTTTAGCAACTGTGTTCATTATCATGTAAATATGAAACACAGAAACACAATGAATTGTTATTGCATAAACATGGGTCATAAACACAATGAATTAAGCGTGGAAGAATGAGCATTAAAAGCATTCAGTGTTTTCTCAGCTACCTTTCTGGGTTTATGACATTATCCAGTGCATGTCTTTACCTGGCCTTTACTCCAAGGAGATTCCAGCTGAAAGGCATAACAAGACCCAAAAGAAATATGTAAAAAAGCAAGAGACATCAGTACCACTGTGTTTGCTACATGATGTACGTACAGCTGGATGGTACCTGCACACCAGCAGCTTGTTACTGGTGAACTGTTCTCTGAGGCATCTGAGGAGGTGTTCAAAGAGCTCATCTGCTTCAGGGAGGCAGGATGAAAGTACCAAGGGGCTTGCTTGAAAATTTAGCAGCTAGTGTTCAACATCCCAGTGGTGAATGAAGGATGAGGAGGAGAATGGAAAAGATTTCCTTTCACAGAGAAGCTGAAGAGCTTGTATTTGATCCAGTAGACTCAAAAAAATTTGAATTCACAGCATATGCACTAAAAGGCATTTTGTTTCCTGCTGATTCAGGTAGTGGGGCCATGGTGTGAACTATTATTGGATCACAGCTCACCACTGCTTCTTGCAGCAAGGCATTGTCTGGTCCCAAAAGTCAAGCTCTTCTTTCCTGTGAACAACAGACGTCACAGGTGACTGAGGCAGATCCTTTCTGATGCATTTGTGCCCCTCCTGTTGCAACGACCTGTTGCTTTTCACAGTGATGCACCCTGTTTCTAAAAGGACCAACTTCTCCTCCTGCCTATCTTCATCAGCTAAAATGCATCTGTGATGTACATATTAATAAATATCCTCATTCACTTCTGTCTCTGTGATCCCAGCTTCCCCGACTTGCATCTGTTCTTGGCTTGTTAACCCTTTACACACTGCCAAACGGGACAGGAGCTCTGTAGAGCAGCTGTCTTTGTTTATCTGATAGTGTACTACTTAGTACCAAGAGATTTAATGTCTTTTTTGAACCTTTCATCACCATATAGCAAAATAAAGCAATAATATTTATACTTTTTTTTTTATCACTGCCAACAGCATTGTGTTAAAAAAGGCTCTTTTTAATAACATGCACTTTCCTGTAGAGTGGCTCTTATGAAATATGTCCTTGTCATTTTTCTGGGACTGTTCAGCAGGAGATGCCAGACAGGTTAATTATTATCATTTATTTGTTCAGGAAAGATCATAAAAGTTGTCTGCAGCAGAAAGCACACACTCCTTATTGCAAAAAACCAGATGCTGCATGAATAGAAGCTGGAGAAGTCACCTGCTCACCTTGCTGTGATGATTCTGCCTTCAAGCTAGAACCACCACTCTTAGAAGTAAGCAGAAAATTTATTCACATTGCCCGGTTCTGTCCTTCCCCACTCTGGTGCATTGGCTAAAGAGAGTGCTAATTTTGGACATCCACCGAATTTGTGATCTGACCTTTTATTCAGCAAGGGTAGGACAGTCCATCAAACCCACATAAGGCACAGCAGAACAAGCCTCAGGAAGAGCAGACAGTATCAGACAGCAAGATAAAAGCTCTGACCATAGTCGTAGCCTTCACAGCTACTGGGCATCCTTGTCGTTTAATAAATCTTTAACCCAAAGCCAGCAGTGCATTTCCACTGGGTAAACATTAACTTTCAGGTCAAAGGGAGCGTAGATGTGCATGGGTTAATCACCCACTATTTCACTTCATGCTCCTCCTAGTCAAAATTATGACTGAATTTTAAGTTGGTTTGCTCACACAGTCCAGACTTCATTTGATCTAGTCAAGAAAGAGCCTGTGTTTTTATTTATGAGCTTGTCTTGTGTTCAACATCTTTTTGAGAGAAGTCTGTGGCGGTATGCCGAGAATAAACTTCCCTGTGCAATTTCAGTGGGTATGGAACCAGAATTTCTGTGCATTGATAAGCCCAAGGGGCACAACAAGCTGTACCTTGGCAATACAATGCCAAAGCAGGAGAAAGAAAACACATTTTTGTGCTTAATGGTATTTGCAGCAGGGGTTGGCTAGGCAGCTGAACTGCCAAAGCTAGATTTCACAGTCTTCTTTGCTGCCACAGAGAGCTCTGAACATCTAAACCACCTTCCTTACAAGTATGCTGGGGGACTTGTCCTCAAAGCTGTGCTAAAGCACGCCTTTCCCAAAGCTACTAATGCTACCCTGAAAAACCCCAAACACTGACAAATCTGCTTTTTTCCCATTGTTTCAGGCATCATCACTCTCACTGTTAGGGAGCTACATCTCATTTCAAGATCCGTTTAGAGCCGGGTCCTGTGAACTGCTGTTCACTGCAGCTTTGCCTGCACAACTGGAAATCTCTTATGCTGCTCACATGGCCACTGTTAGTGACAGAGACTCTTCTTAACTTCTTCTTTGTGTCCTCATGTACCGTAAAGAAACGTATTTTCCACATTTACACTTCAGAATAAAGCCACAGTAGCACAAGTGGATAATAAATACTAAGAATACTTTTGGCTACACGTCACAGGCCCTCACTAGGTGGGAGAGCTTTGCTGTTAATAAGATATTTGAAATTAAAGATTGGGACTGATTTTATTTTCCTTCCCCTCTTCCACCTGATACCTATGTGATGTTTTTTTCCTAAAATCCCTGTGTGTCTGAGGACCTAACACACAGTGCTGCAGCAAAGCACACCCTAAGGAAAGCTTTACCTCTGCACACGTCCTGGTAACTTGCCAGCCAGTGACAGGTTCATCAATAATGATAATGGCTTTCTGTCGAAGCAAACTAGTGCACTAAGCCACACACTTGCTCAACCCTACATAGGAATAAAAGTAACCAGCATTCTCGTAAGGAAGTGAGACAGAAACATGACTTCTAACAAGAGGAGCTGACTAATAAAAGAAATAGAAGGATTAAGCTCCCTTTGCTGAAAAGCAGAAGCAGGTTTTCAAGCAGTGAAAACTGTCACCTTGTTATCCACTGAGAAATGAGAACCCAAACCCTGACTTCACCATAGCTGACTGATACTGACTGCAGGCTACAACACAGCAGTTCATCTCTCATTTGTGACAAAGGGAGTATATTGCAGCTGCCTCTGCAAATATAATCAATAATGAAAATTTGTATTAAGGTTGCACCCAAAATCCCATTACTGGATAGGTTTCACATGCTTAAAAAGCCAGCAGCATCTTTGCTAAATTTTCCATGTTAAGGACATATTCATATTCATTCTGACTATCCCTCCAGTCATCAAAGTGGTCGTAGATCAACCAGAAAGCTCTGCCAAGCCCTTGGGAACAGGGAAGGCTCATGGCTTATTTGCTCTACATTTCACCTGTGTGTGCATGGGAAATCCAAGACATCTCACATGTACCTGCTCGAGCCACCTTCACTGATACCTCTGGTACACAGCAGCTGGGCACGTATTTCTGCCTGGGAAATAACACAGAGACATGGAGTACCTTGAATTTAAAGGGACTGGGTAACAATGTTTTGATGTGAAATGTGTGTGCCTGTAATAGAAACCAGACACAGACAGAACCAGAGATGAAGGAAAACAGGGAAACAGAATTTCAGTGGTACAGCAAGAGAGACAACGCATGGCAGAAAGAAACAGAGAGGAAAATGGGAAAAAAGGGGAAACCAAAGAGCAGAGCAGGAAGCACAAAGAGGAGTCTTTGTGACTTCTTGTGATATGGAGGGGTCAGACAGATGGGGCAAATGGGGAGAGAAAGAGGGATAGTAATTGTGAGAAAGGGAGCTGGAGGAACAGAGAATGGAGGTATAGGCAGACCCAGGCAAGACAGACAGAAGAGTCAAAGGGCATGGAAGGGGGGTGTGTGCAGAGAAAAGAAAGGTAAAACACATAAACCAAGCGTGACACAGCAAAGCTGTCTGGTGTCATATCCCTAAGCTTGCAAGTGAACCATTTTTGGGCAGCTGAAACAGGTGGGGTACAAAAAGCAATGTAACTAACTCCAGCTGCTCACATACTCCTGCTTCTGACAAGAAGCTGGAACTTCCTGCAAAAATAAATGTAACACCATCAACATGCACAACTCCATTACACATCACCTTGTCCTAAGAAAGAAAAAATATACCTAATTGTGGTTACCTGCTGAGACCTAAACAAACAAGATACTTACTTTGGGCTAGAGGCCTATTTTAAAGCACACAGACAGGTGAGCTGCAACCAGGGGTTTGGCCACTCTAAAGATGCCACAGGGTGAAGGAGGAAATAGCACTAAAGTTTGCTTGTTCTGCTCTGCAGTTTCTTAGGAACCTGAGGGAGCCCAGATCTGGTTACCCTAAGATTGCACCTGACCTTGAGAAAACAATTCCAGCTTTCATTGTCAAAGGATCAGAGACAGACATCGGTGCTGTCATGAGCTGCACAGCTCAGACGTGGGTTCTTTATTATGAATATTCTGGTACCTTGTTTTTTCTGGTTGTAAGCTAAGTGTGAACTATCAACCTATTTCACACAGGCATCTAAAAACTCACTGCACTCATGTTTACAACTGCTCCCAGACCTTTCTGGAAATGGCCCAAGGAAAAGCAAAGCATCCGTATTTTTAATAAGTTTGACTGGTGCCCCTAGCTGTCACTTTTGTGCCTGTTTAGTGGCAATAGGCAGTTTTCCATTTATTTCCAAGGAGCTGCCAGAAGAGCTGCAGGCAGAGGTAATCCAGAGACTGCAGAACTCTGCTCCCTGTCAATTTCACAGCGGCATTTTACTTTCTTCTATCCCCACTTATTATTAATCTCTATTTATATCTAACTGCAGCTCTTAGTTAGCCTTTGCCAGAGGCTTAACCATTAGAGGTGACTGTGAGGAAGGAGTGGAAAGAAGAAACTGCCATAAATCAGGCTTTTACCACTCCATGTAATTCTGGAGTGGTGAGAAACTGTGCAAAGCTTGGGCTATTTAGGAGGACAAGACCCTGTACGGTAGATCAGACCAGGTCAAGACTCCTTTATCCTTAGTGCTAACTATGTAAAGGAAACATCTGTATCACAGAACTTTCCTTCTCATCATGCTCAGTTCCTACTTTTTACACGGCTTTATATCCCTTCTAAATTTCTATCCATTCTAATTCAGAGGATGTTCTTACATTTCATGTTTTCTGAATCCAGTAAGTCCTCAGGCTCAGTAGCACCACGTCACATTTGTTCCAAATAAGCACTGTACAAAAACATACTTTTCCCATCAGTTTTCAATACATTGCCTTTTAATTTAATATAAAAAACAAGACCACAATCAATTATGAAAAGACAAACAGGAGAACCTGATTTACTTTGCCCTCTCCAGAGTAAACAATTTTAATTTAAGCAGCAGAATTAACACCAGTTGTTTTCTACTAATAATTTTCTTTTTAAGGCTTCAAATCTTTTTCATATCTTGCCTATTGCTTTTATCCCTTTTGAATAGGGATGAACAGTGTGCTATAGGTGAGACAACACTCCATTCATTAAATGAAGGCATTCTATTCTTTTCCAGACCACTCTTTACCCATCCTTACATTTTGCTTACTTTACAGTAAATGAGAGGCCCACTCAGTGTCATCTTTCCTTTAGAGGTAAAATGAATGCAAATCATTGCAAAGACTGTCTGTAAGTTTTCCAAAACAGAGACAAGGATGTCACATATACGTGCTGTGTATGATGAAGTTTCCCGCAGCAGTGTGAGAGGCATTCAACTTATTGCACACTTTCCCCACAGATGTTCCCATATATCCAGGCCTGCAAGCCTAAGAAACACTCTAGGCTTCAGATTAGGTTTTTGGAAAACCTTTCCCAAGTCTTTTCCAACAACAGAAGCTTCAGCAGGCTAGCCAGCTTAATATCATTTTACTCTGCTTGACCGAAGCATTATTGTCTTTGAGCATCCAGTCGGAATGGGAATGTCATTAGGAACTCAGAGAAGTCATCTTCCACTTCTTCAGTGCTCAATCATAATGATGGCTCTTCAGCGTTCCTCCTCCAAACCTCTTCCTTTCAGAGAAGCCAGGAATCTAGAAGCAGGGGAGACAAGCTGTCATGTCAGAATCAGCATGAGCTCCCTCTAGCCCACACTGTTACCAAGCCAACTGCAACATCTTCCACGCCGTCTCCAGAATCAGGGCCACAATGCCTCAGCTACTGCTAGAGGAGCACCACTAACTAAACACTGCACAGCTTCACTATGGCTCATTTGTTCTGTGGGGCTCCTTAAGGCTTTCTGGCACGGCAAATTGAAAGCCTCAATCCTAACCCAGTTAATGACAGATTTCAAAGCCTGTCTTTTCCCCCAGATTCAAGCGCGTACAAGAATTTCTCCTCCATTCATTTTTAAAACTATAAAACAGTACAACCGAGTCCTATCAAAGAGCTGTTGAGGCCTTATGCCTTCAAACCTGGGCAGCAGCACTTCACTGGCAGTTGAAAGTACAGTTTTACCAGTGGCTGAAAGCTTTAAGAAAACCATAGGGATAGAAATGGCTGCAACAATACAGAGGATTAGCACTCCTGCTTTTGCAGCCCATCTGTAGGCACTGCTTACACAGTGACAATGGATGTTTACAAACAAAATCGACTTGAAACCATCAGAAGCTTCTCTGGCTTTAACAGTATTTCAGGCAGATTTTAAATCCAATGCATCTGTGAATCCCCAAAAGAAAGTGATGTGCTGCTTTCTAATACTGCCTAATATCTGTCCTATTGGCATCATAAAACTATTTGATTACAGGCCAGAGTAAAGTCTACCTTACTCACTACACACAAGCAGAAGCAGCAGACCCAGCAGACACACCCTCCCAAAACAATTCCACACTTTCACAGGAAATATAGTCTATTAAAATGGAGGGAGTCAATCAAGCACTACAAATCATGCCAGGAGAACACGGGCATGTATGGCTGGTATGGGACGAAAACATAATCTACAATTCACAGCAGACTGCTCAGGTTACACTTCACTGGTACACAGAAAGCTAAAGAGCTTTCCCAGAAAGAAGTCCACTAAAAACTCCACAGATTAAATTTACTTAGGGTTTTCAGGCCCAAAACTCAAACAAATATGCAAGGTGTTCACTAAAGTACTGTTTTATTCATCTCTGAAAAGCGATCATCTCTAAGGATAAAATCAGGCAGATTTTGTACAAAGGTTCGCCTCATGAAAACTGCTTTGGGAATTTAAAAAGGAAAAATGCAATAATTATAACTAAAAAGTACCTGGACAACATAGGTAAAAAGTTATCTGCTTTAGCATTTTTTATATCAAAGTCACTAATTAAGAATAACAATTATTTATTTATCAGAGATCTGATTGAAGTCATAGCTATGAACAATTTGAAACTTATCATTCTTTTCATCCTGAAGAAGTCTATAACAGAAATACCTCAAAACACGAGTGATCGTAGTGACCTATTGTAGAAAACCCACAAACACATTGGTAAGAGTCACATTAAGTAGATAACTTCAAATGATAACATTAAGAGGTTGTATTGAAATCTCCATTTCCAATTTGGATTTTGCCTCTTTAAACGTGACTGTTCGCTACTTAAGATTTGTTTTAAGCTTTTGAGCTCTTGTCAGGGAAGTAGATAGTCATCAGCAGGCTGCAATCTTTGGCACACAGCCGTAAGGAATGTATAGTTAATCCCTGGCTAGCTGCTAAATATGATCAAATGATAAAAATAAAAATCTTACATCATGCATCAAAGACAACCAGCACACAAGCAGGTTTCTGCATTAAGATATTATTCCCATGAAAGGGAAACTTCCTTTCACTAGAATGTGAGGAGGGGAGGGGGAGAGGGGAAGATAAAAAGGCATCATGCAGAACTGAAAGACGCAAAAGCGAATTTATTTTTAAAGGGCACTAAAAAAGTGCTCAAAGAAAGGAAGCATTTTGTAATTTATGACTATTTTTTCCCCACTCTCCCCAAGGGGCTTTCAGCACAGCTACCTCTAAGGATAGGTGTGACTGTACTTCAGAGATGCTTTTCACGGTAATTTGCACCACCTTTACACGTGGTAAATGCAACTTCACTACTTCCTGCATGGCAGACTGCATGTGGGGAGGTGGGGGGCACAAAAGCTGAAGTGGCCTGCCCAAACAAGAAGCCATTTTACAGGTACTTCCCCAGCTGTGCTGAAAACAGTTAATTCAGTCCTTTAGGAATGAATTACAAGCTGGTATCATACTGCCATTTTTCTTGTGCCTCCACTGAACCTCTGGAAACCGCCTGTATTAAACATAAAATCTAGTTCCAGCTGTGCAAAAAAAAGCCTTTTCATTGACCTTCAGGATAACATCTATGGCCTAAATCTGCAACCAAGCAGCCTGAAGCTGACAGAGCTGAAAGAAATCATATTTACCCATTTTACTCCATTCTTCCAACTTCTACTATGTTAGCATACTTAAGTATTTCACTGCCAATCACATTACAGACAAATACTTCAGCTGACAAAAGTCAGCCATTTTTCTGTCTAGCCATAACAGCTGTGCTCCCACAGATAAAAGAACTCAATTACCAGCACAGATTGTCATTTAAGTTGCATGAAGCTCACGTTTTAAAGAGGACTGTGTCAGCAGTTCACATTACACAGGGAGAAATGAAACAAAAGAGGAGGAAAAGTGACAAACCTGATTGCCATCTCTTAAGAAGTATCTCTTCTCTATGACCTGGGAAAAACACAGAATGATCTTAGCTTGCACAGCACATGAAAAACCTCAGATTCCAACCAACACTTCACACATGAGCACTCAAACTCATGGCTAACTGAGACAAGGTCTGACCCCACATCTCTGCTCCAGGCCTACTGATTTAATGCACTGCTCCAGCATACCTAGGAGTTGCCACCTCCAGCCATTCTTAGAAAAGCTGTACTATCCTCAACTTCAACACACTTAATTTGGTTAGCCCTCCGGGTAATGGAGGTGATGGTTTGTGTGTCTCCTGCTTCAGAGTCAGTTACTCCCATTCCCTCTCTGCAGGGGTAGTGGTTCCTACCACTGTGTCATTTTCACAGTGGACCTTAATGGTCTCTTTTTCAGGAAGGGAGAGTAATATTCTTAATCAATTTCTTAATTCCTAAAGGTTGCTTTAACCACCATCAACAGAGCTAACCAGTCCTGTATCTCCCCACATTACTACCTCAGAATGCTGCAACCCCTCTGGCCTACCAGATGACTTCAAAAGCATAAGCAGAGTGTCTTTGCACATTTGTGAGTTCTTTTTCATTGCTCCATGCCGATCAGGAACTAAATCTTCAAGCAGATCAGCTATCTCCTGTAGGGTTCCAAAAGCAGACCAATCTTTGGCCTCCCCACACCTGGCTTGAACCAACCCAAAGAGTGGAACTTGAAAGGAGCAGCTCAAACTGTTGTTCACACTCAAATCCCAGACAGCATTCGACGCACGGGATACTAAAACATCATTTCATTGACTTACCTTATCAAAAAACCTGCTTAGTTTGACAGCATTGGATGAACCTGCAGCTAGGTAACGAGGATTGGTGCAATCCTAGAACACACACAAGACAACAACAGACCAAGCACAAGGAAATCAGTGCAAGGAAGCCAAACACAAGGAAATCAACATATCCTTTCCCCTGACACACACCATCGGCGGGGGAAAACAATGGATCTGCTGATTTCTGCTCCACAGTCACTTCTGAGAAAAGACCACCTTCTGTTCTGTGAAACAACTGCAGAATTCCAAGCAATCCTCTATATGCTCCACATCTTCCTTCCACCACCAGCCATACAGTCAGGCAGTGATTCGTACAGGCTACACCTGAGATTGTGAGTGCGCATACAACCGTTCACACAGTACATGTGTATTTTTATACCCTTATATCTATATAAAACCATCTTCATGTTTCATTCAAAGACAGTCTATGTCAGAGCTATGAACAGGAAAAAGAAAATTTTATTCGTGGCCATCAATTCTAAGCTTCAGTGACCCTATCTAACACCCCTTACAGCTCCCTGTAGTGAAACAAAGATACCAGTTTCATCAAGAAAGGGGCACAGCCAACCAAAATGTGAATGACTGGCACCACTGAAAAAATCTCCAGAAGGCAAATTTTTGTTACAACATCTTTACTTACTAAAAATTGGACTAACTCCCATATAAAAGAAAAACAACAGTGATGACAAGGATACTAACCAAATTTATCTCTTCAGCATTGAAATCCTCAGCCAAGAAAGCTGTTCTGGTCAAAACTTCATTCCTCTTAGTTTCTGGGATCTGATCCAGCTTAGTTCCTATTACCAGCAGTGGGATCTGGTTATCAGCAAACTGTTCACGGTCATAGTCACTGATGAGGGAAACAAATACAATCCTGAATGAGGTGATGGCCATGTAAGTGGGCACAGGGACAACGTCACCTCCCCTGTGCCTTTCAAAAAAAAAATTTATTTCTTAATGGTCTATTTATTTAAGTGAGAATGTGCAGGATCTGTAAATTAAGGAAGGGCTTCTACATCTAAGTCACTACACAGGAATCCAAGCTTCAACCATTCTCCTTAGCTAGGAAAATCACTTGTCTGTCATTTTTACCTAAACCAAGCTTTCTAGAAAGTAATTTTACAACCAACAGCAACAAATTGAGCACGCAATTGCTAGTGGCTGAACATCTGTCCTTGACAGAAGTTAAACTTTTGAAAATCAAAACAATTGTGAAGAACCTGTGTGTGGAAACACTGGAGAATTTTGCAGTTTATACAATGCAAATCCTCTTTCCCATCTCCTACATTTCTACAGAAACATCTGTGTATCAGAACAGACAGAAAAACAGTTGATATTCTTCCCACAGAAAGCTACTCCTCATTATTGCCTTCCTGCTCATGTCTGAAGCTTAGCAATGATTTTAAAACCTCCTTGACTAGATGGATGACAGGAGCACAGAGGTACAGAAGAAATCCTTGACAAGGTGTTGGAGAGCTAATTATGAACATGCTGTTTAAGCAGAGTTTTCTAAGCTCTTTTAGCCACACTCCTAAAATAATTCCCCCATCACCCAAACCAAAAATCTATGGAGTGAACTTCCTCAGTCTTGGTGCATGGAGGGAAAGCCTCTTGGCCGAGACACATCATCCCCCATGGCATTTCCTGTACAACGGCACCTCTCAGTACACACAAAGAAATCTTCAGGTATCGGGGACTGGACCCACTCTCACAGAGGCCTCAGACAAATAAAGGATGCAGTAAGCATCTTTTCCCTTAAAGCAAGGTCTCTGCCACGCAGTTTGGGAATCTGCTGTCAGAATGGCCTGATTGGAAGTATAAAACAAAAAGAACAACCAACAATCAACTCTCTGTGATATCCCCCCTTTCTTTCTTTCTTTCTTCAAAGTCTAACCACATCTGCTTTCCTGTGGAGACCAAGAAGCCTTAGAGATGAACAAAGACTTCTACAATTGCTTGGAATTCCTGTGCCTTAACTCTGTGTGTATGTTTTTGACTCACCCATTTGTCACGAGAACTCCTGTTGGAGCAACATCTCTGTTGAGTGCTTCCAAAGACCAGCGATACAAATTCTGGGATGATTTCTTGTTGGTTAAGTCATGCACTAAAATTATCCCTAGAGTGAAAGACAAGACAGCAAGATGCTATTTAATGATACATATTCTCCTCCTTATCTTACCAAAATGACACCTGCAGGTTCCCAGATATCTGAGAATGAAGGGATGTATAACCAGTTCAGTTACAGTGAATAAGTAATGCTGAAAATATCAGGATGCAACAGGTTTTTTAAAGCTTCTTATCAAGAATTGGATAAGAGCTAAGAGGAAAATCACATGAAAGCAGGAAACAAACAGCCACCTCAGAGTTTAATCTGCAAAAGGCTCACAGGCATTCACTGATTCTGTCTACTTCTCATGATACTGAAATTCTATATTACTGCAGCAGAAAATTTAGCCTTTCTATAACTGGTAAACATAATTATTTTTTGTCACACCATCTGTAAAGTCTAAATGCTTTTTCTTTGTTTCAAAAGAGTTCAGAGAGAACTACTGCTTTCCTGCATTTTCAAGAATTAATGCTATATACTTGGGGAGGTATCCAAAGGGGAAACAGACACTGATAAAATTTCATAGTCCACTAAATGGCTGGTAGAAGCATGAATTAATAAGATTTCTTGTACTTAAGATTAAGTTTCTAGCATTTTTCATTACCATGAGCCTTCAAAATGTAAATTCTGAGACAGAGTCAAACTTCCTAGCTGTGCTATTAACAGACACCCACTTCTGATAACCACAGTTCCTAACTCAATCACCAACTCCTGCTAGCAAATTTCTTCTATTTATTCACACCTTCTGCAATACGCGGAATGCTCCCACTTCCTCCAGACTTCAAATTATCATCAATTCAAGAACAAAATGGAATGATACCCCTTATCTGCATCAGGATTCATTCTCAAAACACTTCACAGCCTACAGGTGGAAAAAACCTACTAATTTAGTCTTTCACCTTAACTCCCAGAGGTGCCACCCACTGTACACACTATGAACAAACCACATTTCCACAAACATTTTCCACTACCCCACACGACTGCGCACACACTCTCCCACGAGAGTTCCCAGCATATCACAGCTATAGCCCTATTTCAAAGCATTTATCTCAGTAACAGTATAAAAAGGCAACTCTGCTGCACGTCCACCCACCGTGTAGGGAGAAAATGCCTGATACAACATAACTTGGCCTACAGCAACAGATCCAGAGGCACTGCTGCCCAACCTGTGAGAAACACTCTCCACCTCCAGACACTCTCCCTCAGTTATGTTTTCGATTGGTCAGTTCCCTTATCTGCTTCACCTAAGACCTGCACAGTTAGCTGCACCAGCAGAAAAAGACTTTGTCAACATCCAAAAAGAGCAGGCAGGACCAATGACTACTCAAGGAAATGTTCCTCCCACATTAAGGTCTGCAAGCCAAAGCCTGCCCAGTCACTGTCCTCAGCTATCACAGTCCCCACAGCAGGTGGAGGGTCAGCAAAGCAGAAGATCTGTGGATAATCCAAAAACAAACTGTACCCAGCCTTGTCAACAACCCGGCAGCCTGCACAGCTGCTGCCACAACCAAACATTAATTGGTTTTCAGACCACTGCAAGCCCAGAAGCACAAGCAGTCAGGCAGGAGGAATGCATTCACCTTCTCTTCTTAAATCAGGTCAAACAGAGGCAATCTGTGAGACAAGCTCTCATGGAGAAATTAATCTAATGAAAGAAACAAGACCCAAGGTTAACTACCAAAGTCAACAGTTTTCGTATGCGAGCTGTCTAATTAATATCTTTTGGGCAGTGGAGACAAATAACTCTATTTTAATGTCATCAGTTATAATTCAGATGCATGAGTCAAAGATTTCATTTCCTAATGGGCTGTTCTAAGGTATTTCCAAGTCTGACCCACACTCACTGGCACACTGTGGATTTGGTATCAAAAAGAGATCAATTTTTTTTCATATACCAAAGAGGCTCGCTTTGAGGGCACAACTCAACTCAAGCCTTATTTACAGAGATCTGGTAAACGATATAAGAGGTACCTAACACAGTTTTCCCCCTGAGAAAGGAGGAAGAAATAACTAGTTAATCACAGACCAAAAATGTTTATTATGTGGTTTAACATGATATTGAAAGACCTTCAAATGAGTCTTCAAATGACCTTTCTCAAAGCAAGAGAATCAAACAGAACATTTCAGCCAGATTTTCAGCAGTTAGTCTGATACAAACCTATTTTTAGTGAACTATCCTGGGATGACAAAAAGTAACAATTGAAATTCTGCACTGTTATGTTTATAATCTCTTATTTGCTCTTACTAGAGGCACAGATGAACTACTGGGCCTTTAAGACAATACCTCAACAGAAGGCACAAAATACTCCTTTCTATAAATGCAGCGAGTTGCAAGATTCAACTCTTAAAAATAACTTAGTAAGCTAAATGAGCAGAGGCAAGATGGTTACCAGCATATGGCAATTTTAAGGGAGACAGTTCAAATTTGCCAGGGTAGGATGTAACTATCAAAGTTCATAAAAACTGAAATAATCATTTCTCTGCTGTAGGTTTTACAACTGAGCAGACAAGAAAATAGAAATCATATTTCTGCAGTATATCAGGCCTGGAAAGGTGAAGGCAGCCTTTATGTCTGCAAGTGTAGCTGCAAGGGATACCACTGCACCATCAAAGACTCCCTGCTGTGCCAACTGCACGAGACTGAAAGGAAAGGCAGATGAAACTCATCTGCAGAGATTTCCCTGAAATATCTGCCGTTCACAACTGAATCCATAAAATTTTGTCTACAAATGGTATCAGGATTTTTTTCCTGTATAAATCAGGAAAGAGAACAATGCAGCCCTCAGCCAGGGTACACGGAACTCTGCCCCAGAACCAAGAGACCTCCTAGCAGAAACAGCAGTAAAACCATATTTATGCCAAGCAAACTTACCATTCAGCAAATTATAGAACACTGCTCGTGTGCTTTTCACACTGGTGGCACTGCCCACAGAACCTCCAACATCCCACAGCTCAATGTAATAGGTCTTCTCTTCTGGAGTCCCTTCTTTGTAGTCATGGATCTGATGAAAAAGCCACATCATACGTAACCACAGCATCAACTCACAGGAGTTAATCCACATGACACTTACACTTTCAGCTGGAAGGATTACTGCACTTGGATAGAAATTTGGAGATTCTCGTGCTGACACCATTTCAAACCTCTCAAGTGGAAGAGAGATGGAACGAGTCAAGCAGCAGTGATTGGATATCAGAGCTCTTACATGAAATGGAGCCTGGTGAACAAGCAGGGAGCATCCTTTCCATCTCAATATTAACAAACCTTACATCTCATGATGTGCTTGGAAATAGCATTTTGCTAAAGCAGATGGAAAAATTAAGGTCTCGACTTCTTAAGAGTTGTTAAAACCCAGATGGCAGCACTGCAAGAATATTAACACAGGTGACAGACCACATTCCAACTGACCACATCTTTTTCCTCTCCAGATTCTGACATCTCAACTGAATCAGTCAACAGCTTTTGCCTGCAGATCTGCTGGGTAGTTTTGCTCCACAAACAGGACTGCCATGTTCCTCTCCTCAAATTTTGGAACTACATTCCTAACCTAGGGCAACGCATTTCAAGGAGAATGCAGCAAAAAGTGATGAAGGAAAAAAGCATTTATCAATGTCTCATGAGGGCTGCAGGTTGGGTGAAAGAATTGCTGGATGAACATCCTCATTCCTCCCACAGCAGGTCCTGCAGCAAGTAGTCAGGATGAGACGCAACCCCATGGTCATAGTTGTCACCAAAAATCAAGAAATAAACTCCCTAAATAAACCCAGTTAGGTTAGAAAATCAACACTACTTTATTCAGCACTGAGGTACATCAGTTGCACTTCACCGAACATATGTATCAGTCATCAAAACTTATAACTATTTATACATTTTAGCAAACAAAGGAATTAGTGCTCTCTGGCTTACAAGTTATGCAGTTCTCTCCATTAATTAGTATTCTATCTTCTACTGGTTATTGATTTCTCACTTCTCATGCTAGCTAGCCCACATTTTCAGCCTTTTTATTATCTTTTTCCCAGATGGGGAGAGTCTCAGTAATTGTCTTTGTTAGTTTCTTCCTCAGCTCTGCTCTCTGTAACACGTCTTTGTGGTTTACAAATTCTGCATTCCTGGTGTCCAGGTCTCAACAACAAATTTCTCCTGTTAATTTCCTCACCCCGGTCTAAGAGCACTGAAGCATGTCAGGCCTTAAATCTCAATTTGCTTTTCTAACACACGAATATCACCCAGAGCTTTCCTGTGTACCCACAAGCTAAACAAGCCAACTGGTTTTCCCCACCGTGTTTGGTTGACAATTTGGTTGTGCCTTGCCTGTTTCTCAAGGAACTGGCCACCCTGTGACTTGTAACACGCCAGTGGCCACTGCAGCAGGGAGGGGAGATACGAGTGACAAATGTCTTGTCTGATTGTGACAACCTTGGAAAGCCAAAACTTGCTTACACAAGTGCTTGGCTCACATTTGACGCTACTTGCATCAGAAGATTAAGCCCTCAGCAAAACACACGACCAAAGTACACCTCTTTCTGGGGCGGTAAGTAATTAAAATAAAAAGTCAAGGCCCGTCCTTTACACGTCAGGCTCAGGGCCACCAAGAGGCCGTGCACGTCACCTACTCGCACATCCACGGAGCAGCCCACTGTCCAGGACGGGTTTCCCAGCACCTGGTTGTGGCACAACAGGTGAACAAGCGACGACTTTCCGACACCTGCAAGTGCACAGAGAGAGAACAACTCCTGGGAGGCTGTGCCAGGGTACAGGTGGCGAGGCCGGGAGCAGCACTGAGTGAACGCGGGCGGTCCCGGCCCCTTAGGGGGTAACGGAGAGGGAGGCGAAGAACAGATCCCCAAGGAGCTACCCCAGGACACACGGTCTGGGGACACGGACTCACCGGAGTCGCCCAGCACCAGCACCTTGACCCTGTCCAGAGCCGCCATCTTTACCCTGCCTAGCAACAACGCCCGGCCACCAGGGCNGGCCCGCGGGGCCCGTGCTCCCCGCACCTTGTGCCCGTCTGGGCCCCTTCCATGCCTTGGCTCCTTCCCACCGTCTGCCGTTCCTCCTGCGGTGTTTGTTGAGGCTTTTTCTTTGTTTTGTTTTGTTTTTTTTTAAGAGGTACTGCTGACCTCCTCTTGTCCTACAGAAACCTACCCAGTTCGATGTTTGACCCTCAACACATAGAAGTGGGTAGGGAATGGGAAGCTGTGCAGACGGCATAGGGATTCTCCATTCTGACTGGCTTTAAAGCTTAGTCTGCTATTCTAGTCCAGG